>CM053785.1:793609075-793796575 GCA_028749045.1 Cupressus sempervirens
ACCCAAGCATCTCAAAAAGTTGCCCAAACTTCTATTCACAACTTCAATTTGTCCATATATTTGTAGATAAAATTTAGAACTAAACTTCAACTCAGTGTTCAGCTTCTTCCAATGTGTCCTCTAGAAATAATCAGTCAACTTAGTATCCTTATCTTAAATAATAGTCTTAGGTAAACCATACACTTGTACCACTTCCTTAATTAATAATTTATCACATGTACGACATCATATTTATTCTTAAAAGGCATGAAATGATTCATCTTTGAAAATCTGTCAACTACTACCAAACTAGAATCATTACCTCTTTGAGTTCTAGGCAAACTAAGAAAAATATCTATACTGATATCTTCCCAAGGCTTATCGGGTATAGACAATGGTGAATAATATCCCATATTCTAACTAGTTCTCTTTTTTTTTTTGACAAATTATGCACCTTATAACAATGTTCTACACATCCTTATAAATCTGTGGCCATAAGTACCTATGTGAAATCAATTTTATTGTCTTATCAATCCCAAAATGTCTAGAAACACTATGCTTCTCCATCATTATGTTCTCTCTCTCATAGGTCCTATAGGTATACATAATTGAGCTCTCTTAAATATCATATCCTCTTGAAGTAAATAATATGTCCATGTATTTCTCACCATCTAATCTTTACAAAATTTCTAAGGTTCTACAAAATAAGGATAAATTTCATATAGATACTTCAAGTTATTAAAACCAAGTACCTAAAATTTCATTTCTTTTAGTGAATTCACTCTTATTCTCAAAGCATCAACAACCTTGTTTTATTTTCCACTCTTATATTTCAGTGAAAAAGATTTTTTTTGCAAAAACTCAACCCAATTCATGTATCTTTGAATCAATTTATTTTTACTTCCTAAACACAAAAAATATTTATGGTCAGTATACAACACAAAATCTGTAGGCATCAAATAATTTCTCCTTTTCTTCAAGGCTTGAACAATAACATAGAATTACTAATCATAAAATTAATATTTTCTCTTAGCGTCATTAAATTTCTCACTAAACAAAGCCATAGGTCTTCTTTCTTGACTCAAAATAGCTCCTATGGTACTTCCACTAGCATTAGATTCAACATGAAAAACTTTACTAAAATTAAGAAAATCTAGTGTTCACAACTATGCAATATTTTGTCCAATTAATTCCTTTTATGAATGAGTTATTACCCATAATTGTAGAGAAGATAATATGTAAGCTAATTGGGCTACTAACATGGCTTATAAAAATCACATGAAGATTGTATGACATAATGGTAGTGACATCCCTATTGAAGGCTCATCTCTAATAAAGTATGATTAGATAGGCAACAAACAAACAAATTTAAAAAATCATTAATTTTACAATGAGTTATAATTATGAGGTGAGTTAGAAAAGGAAATTTTGGCTAGGGTTCAATTATGATGTGATAATTTAATTTTTGTCACATGGGTTGTGAGTGCATTTGGAGAACAGAAGAGATAGTTATTTCTTTGAGGCCAAGACTATGAATTTCCTTTTTTTTTTGAAAGAGATAGGTAATTTCAACAAGAATAGAGATATAGGTGGTAGGAAGAAGAGATGCAAGCACAATAATTTCTTGTAGTGGAAATAGACACCTAGAGTCTAGAGTATTCCATAAAGGGGTAAATTATAGGCTACCTAGAAAAGCTTAAGGGTAGTAATCCTTCCATTAGTAGACAATTTCTCAAAACCTAGAAGAATGGAAGCATTCTTGTCAGAAATCAATCCATGGAGGTCACTAAGGATGTTATCATTGAAGCTATGGGTTAGGAAATGAGGGGATCAATTTCTTAACGGATAGAATAGTTTTAGATAGAGCTATTGATGTTTTTATAGAGTTGGACCAGGAAAGAAAAAGTTAAGTTAAAATCAATAATTCTTACTTTAGCCCTAAAAGTATTTCTAGACCTTCAAGATTTGTTTTGTTTGTTTTGATCAAGTAAATTACCTTGGATGGATACTATTCAAAAATTTATGGCCATAATTTTATGCTGGTGAACCATTTTAGGCATGGGTTCAAGATTAATTTCCCTTTTTATGATGCAGAGCCAAGGAGGTAACAACAAAACTTAGTCACAATGTTAAATGATTACACCAAGTCACTAGGTTCTCCAAGGCACTCAAATGCACAACTTTTGAATGTATCTTTCAACTACCTATTCCAACCCCACAAAGTGTTTTAATAGACTTAAATTGACATGTTTCAACAGGTTTTATGACCCCAAAACCCAAGTTCATGCACAAACCAAGTTATCCCCCCTTGACTAGGCTGCTCTCTTCATTAGGTTAGCAAACACTATTTTTTGGACTTATCTCACAAACTTTAAAAAACACTAGACAAATAAATGCTTGTTTTAGATACCCTTTTCAAATTTTTGTAACATATTCAAAAATAAAATATCACTCCTTTGGAATGATTGTATGGAATAGGGTAGTTTGTCTCTAAATTAGGCCTAATTAGGCCACTTTTACAAAACAAGTATCCTTTAAAATTATTCCTTGACTCTAAAACTTTCTAGAGTATGGTATTTTGATGCCAAAGTAAGGATTCATTAGTCCCTTTTCCATGTTAACTCTTCTAAGAGTGCTTTCCAAAAAACCCTCTCAATAATTATGCAAAATAAGGGTTTTCTAGATCTCCCACTTCTAATCACTTCTAGGATCTATTCAAAGATGAAACACCATATTTAGGAAATTCCCTAACTCATCCAAACATAAAAACATACCTTCATAAAGGTAGATACCCTACTGATGCAGGAGCATCTTGGATTTACTTGGTGACTACTTTAGAGTTCATTAGAGGAGGCTCAGTAGTTTCTTTGGAGGGTGTTTGGATTGGTACTTGGTCAAAGAAGAATTGAGCTTGGCATGGTCCTTGGTTTCTTGGCATGGTCTTTGGAACTTGGCATGGTCTATGGAGCTCGACATGGTCTTTGGTTGCTCGGCATGGGATGATAATTTGGTGTATATTTTAGGCTATATAACTAATTTTCTACAATGAGTTAAAGGATGAAAATTTTAGATATTGAAGAGGGCCTAGACTTCTACCTATTTTATGAAGCTAAAGTTCTAATTAATTTGGATCTAGGAGATATCAAAATTTTACTAAGACATCAATTTTGGGAATTTAATTGTTGTAGGAGGTTGACTTTGGCATTTAATTTATGTATTTGCATTTAATTTGTGTTTTGGGCTAACTTTTGGCTTAGATTGGTATAAGTAGGGGTTGTGGAGAATTCTTTAGTAATTATTCATTCACTCAGAAGAGGAGTGGGTGTGGGAAGTAGCTGAAGAGCGAGTTTTCTTAAGTCTATGAATAGAGTGCCGAATGTGAGGCAGTTAACAACAGGATTGTGATGGAGTTGTGAATGTGTGAACAGAGTGCCAAATGTGAGGTAGTTTACAACTGAATGAAGCTAGATTAGAGCTAGTAGTTGTGGCTTAGAAAATAAGGAGATAGCTTGGTGGGATTGTGAGCACAAGTTGAGATCTTCCTTGGAGGTTTCTACCAAAGTGTGGATCTGGACTAGCTAGGGTTTGGGTTTGGATCTTGAGGGATCTTGCAAAACTATTACTTGCTTTGCATTTGGCCATAATCGGGAAGGCCTTGTAGCCTAACACATTGCATGTAATCATTTATATTTTATGAATATATTATTATGATTTGGTATCAGATCTTGTGTTATTGCTTCCTATTATTGTGTTTCCATTGTGTGGTTTTATAGTAGGGGGCTAGGACATCTCCTTTGGGGATTCTCCTACCTGCACTGCATCAGGGGGTATCAGAGCGAAGGTTGTTCCTAAGTGTGTAGATAGATCACCAAAGCTATGATAGTTTACACCAAGACCTTGGGAGGACATGAAAATTGATTGATGGATGTGAAGATTGAAGTTTTATCTTGTTAAGGCATGATCATAAAGAGTTTGTGGATTACAGATCCATGGTCCTAGACTTGTGATGTGGTTCTTGATTGTTCATGCAAGGTGGCAAGTTGCGATCTGACTTGCAAAAAATTCGAGGTTGTCACAAGGAGCGTGGGAAGGATTTTTTGCAGAGGGTTTTCAAGGATCTTGCGAGATGGCTCTAAGAAGATTGGACCCTAAGATGCTAGCAAATCTCTGTGATGTGGTGGAAAGGAGGTTTGATGTGGTGGAGAGGAGGTTTTTTGAGATGACTACTTGATTTGAAGCTAACTTGGCTGATCATATTAAGGATGAGGTGAGGAAGGAACTCTATAGCTATTTGTCGAGCTAGAGTCTACTAATCTAGAAGAGAGTTGTTTGGCCAATTAAGAGACCTGTTCATGAGAGAAGATGGCATAACAAGGTCGAGGTGGAAGAGGTTGGTTTTGTTGATTAGAATGTGGAGTCTGATACAAAACTTGTAGGGCAGCTAGAGGTTGTTGCTAAAGATATTCCTAACCTTGTTTATGCTAGGATAGAGGTTGGTTTTCAAGATCTATTGGTTGGATTTGACATGGAAATTGTAGAGCACTTGGTCATGGATGATCCAATTGCTGTTGGTGGTGAGTTGTATATTGCAAAGCATCTTGTTGTAAGTAATGAGATTGTTCGGGTTGTGAGTTTGGCATGTGTTGATGGAGATCTTCATATTGCTACTAATGTGGGGTTTTTTTTTGCTGGTGTGGATTCACGAGTTTTTGATTTGGATGGGGGTTTGCTGATGAAGCATTATGTTCAGTTTGTTCTTGGAAGTGAGCATGATGATTGGTTGGATGAGATTCTGGTGTTTGATAGAATGATATGGATGTGGATGATGCACAAATTGGTTTTCTTATCCTTGTTGGAGTGAAAGCCTTTGGTGAAGATGAAGTTGGTTGTTCCTCTTTCTTTGGGCATCAAAGTATGGGACACACTTTTCTATTTACCTAGGGAGTCTAATGCAAGAGCATCTTGGATTTACTTGGCGACTACTTTGGAGTTCATCACAGGAGTCTTAGTAGTTTCATTAGAGGGTGTTTGGATTGGTACTTGGTCAAAAAAGGATTGGAGCTCAGCATGGTCCTTGGTTTCTCGCATGGTCTTTGGAACTCGGCATGGTCTATAGAGCTTGACATGGTCTTTGGTTGCTCGACATGGTCTGAGAATTTGGTGTCTATTTCAGGCTATATAAATAATTTTACACAAAGAGTTAAAGGATGAAAATTTTAAATATTGAAGAGGGCCTAGACTTCTATCTACAATTTTAATTTTGAGTTCTAATTCATTCGGAGCTAGGAGATATAAAAATTTTACTGAGACATCAATTTTGGAAATTTAATTGTTGTAGGAGGCCAACTTTGGCATTTAATTTATGTATTTGCATTTAATTTGTGTTCTAGGACAACTTGTGGCTTAGATTGGTAGAAGTAGGGGTTGTGGGGAATTCTTTAGTGATTATTCACTCACTCAAAAGAGGAGTGGGTGTGGGCAGTAGCTGAAGAGTGAGTTTTCCTAAGTCTATGAACAGAGCATCGAATGTGAGGTAGTTAACAACAGGATTGTGATGGAGTTGTCAATGTGTGAACAAAGAACCGAATGTGAGGCAGTTTACACTTGGATGAAGTTGGAGCAGAGCTAGTAGCTATGGCTTGGAAAATAAGGAGATAGCTTGGTGGGCTTGCAATCACAAGTTGAGATCTTCCTTGAAGGTTTCTACCTGAGTGTGGATCTGGACTAGCTAGGGTTTGGGTATGGATCTTAAGGGATCTTGGAGAACTATTACTTTCTTTGTATTTGGCCGTAATCAAGAAGGCTTTATAGCTCGACACATTGCATGTAATTAATTATATTTTATGAATATATTATTAGTATTTGGTATCAGATCTTGTGTTATTGTTTCTTATTATTGTGTTTTCGCTACGTGGTTTTATAGTAGGGGGCTAGGACATCTCCTTTGGGGATTCTCCTGCCTGCACTGCATCACCTACTACTATACTTGTAGTAGCATTTTCCTCTCCTTTTTCCACTTTTAGTCATGGTGATCACCCTTTAATTGATTCTTCTTGCACTTAGATTGGTTAGTAGCATTTGAAATATATTACGATAGATCCATTCCATAGGAAATAGTAGGAAAATACCTTAGGAATGGATCAAATCATAATAAAAACCTCTCAAAATAGTTAATTCCTCAAACTGTTACAGCACTGTTTAGAATGAATGATAAAACTAGTGAGATTTTAGTGCTCCAAGATCACTTTAAACAGTCATAAAATGATTATAAGAAATTCATAGTTCATCCCATAGAGTTAGATGCTTGGAACTAATGGAAATACAAGGAAATCATCAAATGAATTAGTGCAAATGATAAGAAAACTATATTTATTCACTTCAAAAACTATATTTCTGTACAGCATTCTCTCTTGTCTTCTTCTTGTCAAGATCCTAAGCCTCTCCAGGCTTTTATAGATTCATATTCCAACTTATTCCATTCGGTTGTGATTATTACAACTATTAAAAATGATCCTTAAAGCCAAAACTCTTAACTAGCTATTATGGCTTATTTTCAAATTTTAAACTTTTTAACAAAAGACTCTAACTAACACTAATACCCTTAAACTAACCCTGTTTCTTGATTAAACCTATTGACAAGTCTTTCTAGACTCCTAACCCCATTTACATTGCATTTTGGACCTAAGGTCTCTATTAGGACCTTTAGGACATTTATTCATTGCATTTTATTCTTCATTACAAAAGGCCATAATGGGCTTCAAGATACTCCAATTTATTGGCTTTTTTGTCAAGATCTCCTCCTTAGTCCCTGGTGTCTTCATTGATCCACTTTCCCTCCTAGGTGCTCCTACACCATACTCCCCACCAACAAGAAAACTCTTGTCCCAAGAGTTGTGTACTTTGTTGTTGATATGCTACTTATCAAACTAAGATGAAACACATCTATTTCATCCTTGTAGGAAGTCTCCAAGTGTCATCTTTTTCCACCTATATCCTCTAGCCAACTTATTAGAAACATTAGTACCAAAAACTAAATCCTTGGGCCCTTTTCTAGAGCCTTGCATAGACTACAATATTGCACCACTCTTCCGTTCATGCATCTACAACTCTAACACATGATCATTGGATTTTTGCTCCTTGATAGGACATTGGATAGTGCCCACTTGAACATACTAAAAATCATCTAATTCTGATCTTTGCAAACTACACTGTTTCTTTGTCACCACTAGTCCATTCTTACCTTTGCCTTCTTTATTCCACCCTATATCATATAGATTTATATCCTACAAGTTTACTGGTAATTTTTCTCCAAAAAAAATTAAAATATCTTTATTTGTATCATTAGAAATCAAAGGTCTCAATTCATACTGCTTCCCATCCTTATGCACAATATACCAGTTTAGATACCCATCATCGATAGATCTTCTCATATCTTTCCATGGTCTACCAAGAATGATATTTCCACATGTCATAGGAATAACATCAGATATTACTTGATCCTAATATAGACCAACTGAAAAACAAACAAGAGCTCTCTGACTAATCTCTACATTCATCACTTGATTAACCCATGTGGCCTTGTAAGGGTTAGGTTTGATCTACTATTGGCAATCCCAATTTTGTGACCATATCAGTTGAAACCAAATTATTATGTGCTCCTAAATCAATGATGAAATCACATACCTTGCATTGTACTAGACATTTGGATCTAAATATAGTTTCTTGTGGTAATGGTTCACCTTTCCTTAAGAGAAGACATTCCCCTTCCTCCGGGAGTAGAATCTTTGGTTCTACTTCTTCTTCTTGTACTAGATGCACTCTTTTATCTCTTCTCTAATCTGATTCATTCCACTTAGGACACCTAAATGACTGATGCCCAACTTCATTGCAATGGAAACATTATTTCCTCTTCCTCCTCCAAATCTTCCACCTCTATATCCTCCTCTCTGATCTAAGATAGTGTCCTTGCTTTTTTCCTTGTCATTATTGCTTTGTGAATTAGAACTTGTTCTGCCACCTCTCCCTCTCATAGATCCACCTCCTTTGCTATTGTTACTATGCCTTTCATTCTTCCTCTTCAACTTTTCTTCTGCCCTAACTACAAGTTGAAAACATTCACTAAGGGTTCTTGGCACATTCAACCCTATTTCAAATGAATATTATATCTTAACCCACTCAAGTATCTAGCCACCTTCTCATCTTCATCTTCCACTCCTCCTCTGATGCTCAAAGTGTGGAATTGCTCTATGTATGTCATAACATCCATCTCCCTTTGCTTCAAGTTGTTCCTCCTCATCTTCAATTGGATTGCCAAATTTGATGGTAAGAATTGCTATTTAACCATAGTCTCCATTCTGCCACTTTTACAAAGCAATTATCCTTTAAACTTATCCCCTAAATCTGAAACTTTCTATAGTATGGTATTTTGATGCCAAACTAAGGATTCATTAGTCCCTTTTCCAAGTTGACTCTTCTAAGCATGGTTTCCAACAAACCCTCTCATTAATTATGTAAAACAAGGGTTTTCTAGATCTCCCACTTTTAGTCACTTCTAGGATCCATTCAAAGATGAAACACCATATTTAGTACATGATCTAACTCATCCAAACATAAAAACATACCCTCATTAAGGTAGATACCCTACTGTTGTACTTGTAGCAACATTTTCCTCTCCTTTTTCCACTATTAGTCACAATGATCACCCTTTAATTGATTCTTCCTACACTTAGATTGGTTAGTAGCATTTGAAATATGTTACAATAGATCCATTCCATATGAAATAGCAGGAAAATACCTTAGGAATGGATCAAATCATCATAAAAATCTCTCAAAATAGTTAGTTCCTCAAACTATTACAATATTGTTTAGAATGAATGATAAAACCAATGAGATTTTAATGCTCCAAGATCACTTTAAGAAGTCATAAAATGATTATAAGAAATTCCTAGTTCATCCCACGGAGTTAGATGCTTGGAATCAATGAAAATACAAGGAAATCATCAAATGAATTAGTGCAAATGATAGGAAAACTGTATATATTCACTTCAAAAACTATATTTTTGTATAGTATTCTCTCTTGTCTTCTTCTTGTCAAGATCCTAAGCCTCTCCAAGCTTTTATAGATTCATATTCCAAGTTATTCCATTCAGTTGTGATTATTACAACTATTAAAAATAATCCTAAAAGCCAAAACTCTTAACTAGTCATTATGACTTATTTTCAAATTTGAAACTTTTTAACAAAAGACTCTAACTAATACTAATACCCTTCAACTAACCCTATTTCTTGATTGAACCAATTGACAAGTCTTTCTAGACTCCTAACCCCATTTACATTGCATTTTGGACCTAAGGTCTCTATTAGAACCTTTAGGACATTTATTCATTACAAAAGGCCATAATAGGCTTCAAGATACTCCAATTTATTGGCTTTTTTGTCAAGATCTCCTCCTTAGTCCCTGGTGTCTTCATTGATCCACTTGCCCTCTTAGGTGCTCCTGTACCATTTTACCTCATGCAATCTATGGATAGCACTATTTAGAGCTTATTGAATGACTCATGTTGGGGCCATGCCTTTCATGAAGGGCTTATGGCTTTAATCATGAATTTGTTGAAAATAAAGAAAGTGGAAAAGCCTTGCATGAGAAGGAAGACTCTTGAGGATTATAATATGGAAGGAAGTGAGTTTGAAGATGTGTATGAGGATGATAATGATGAGGAGGAGTTTTAGCTAGTGGAGAATAAGAGTAATATTTCTACCCACTATGGTTCATCTTCTAATAGAAGGAAAAGGAAAAATGATGAGGTGGATTATGATATTGATTTGGGTACTAATGAGGAGATTGTGGAGAAAAAGGTAAGAAGGGTAAGGGGGAAAAATTGGATACATAACATCTCTACTATATGGGGGCTATGGACATTAAGGGTAAGAAGAAGATTCCTAGGAATGCGATTCATGTGTTCGACAACCAAGGTCTAATGAGGAGGGATATTGATTTGATTAAGGATCAAATGAAGGATACCTAGAGGGAATTTGAGCATCTTAGTAAAATCAATCATGGGGAGATAACTCTAGGCCAACACTTGGATAGACTTACTGATCTTATTGGTACTGCTAAAGATGTTACAAATATGATGAAAATAGTTCCACCCCTAGAGGAGACAATCAAAAATATGGACAAAATGATGAAATGTCTTTTGAATAGGGTTGATAAGTTAGGTAGTAGAGTCATGGGTATCGAGGACACATTAAAAGGGATTAGTTAACAAAGTTTCTCAATTTTAAAGGCAACTATTGAAAATATTGTTATTATTTTGGAGAAGCTGGAATAGGGGAGAAAGGACCACATAAATAAGGAGTTGAGTTATGATCAAGGACCTAGTAAAAATACTAGGGAAAGTTCAAAGAAACCTAAGGTTATGGAAGATAAAGATCATGATGAGCTAAGGGCTTCTACATTTAAAATGAACATTCTAGCTGATGAGGTAGTGGACTAGTTGAAGACTTTCTAATTGTTCTTTTCCTATCTTTTTTTTTCAATTTTTTTTACATCTCTATTGTTTGCCCTTTTGTTAAGGGTTATTTAGTTCTAGATTCTACTACTGTGGGTGTTGATGCATAGTTTCTTTTGGACTTTTAATGCTTATATGCTTTTTTCTCTGTAAAAGGTTTTGAGTCCTATCAAAACCTATTTTTCCTTAATCAAAACTATGTAATATTTTTTTTCGATGTTTCAAAAGTCTTTTGTGCCCCATGTTTCCATTTGAATTTTAGAAATGTTTACAATAACTAGGGGGTTGAGGTTGAATCAATTACTCAAGTTCCATAAGTACCATTTTAAAAATTAAACATAAAAAATTCACTATTTTTCTTATCTTGTTGTTCCTTGGTTTCTATTGTAATCATAAACAAAATTAATATCCCAAACATAACATACTTTGTTGAATATAAACTTTATCAAATGTAAAACCTATAAAGTATTCAACACAAGTTTAAAACTAGGATTTTATGTGGAAACCCAATTTGGGAAAATAGACTAGAAACATGTCACCACTTTTTCACTCTTTCAAACTGAGTTGTGCTAGGAGCCAACCCTGTGAAAGCTTTACAATATACACTAATAAGTGTGACCTAGTTAGAGGATTTAATCAAGCTTTTAGGAGTGGTTTTATCAAAGGACTTTGATCATTCAACTTAGAATTCCACCTTGTTAAATGATTTACATATACTTTTAAGTCCTTCAAATAACTGTTAGGTCAACCTATCTTAAAAGTATTTCAATACAAATTGTTCACAATGATTAGAAAGAAAATAGTAGCATTTTGATCTATATGATAACAACTAACTTTGCTAGTTTAGATCACTTTATTTGGTTTATGTGTTGATTTACTGATAAGCTATCCATTTTCAACTATGTTTTGTATTCACTTGGCAACCATTCAAGAAATCAATCTTATCCTTTCAAAAAAAGCTAAGCCATCTACTCAGATTTAGTTATCGATATCAGTAGCATCTATGTAAGCTACAATCATCTTTATCTCTAGTCAAACTTATTTTGTATGTATCTCACACACTTATTGTTTTGACTCTATACCTCTTTAAATAGGTAATTTTTGTTTTGACATTTTCCATGATCATCGTAGATCTTAGGGTTTATAGTCAAGTTCAACATGATTCAGTATATCTATCAACCTTCTTCATCATCCTCTAGAAACTTCTTTGGAATTTTTCTATTAGGTGTTTACCTAATCCCCACCTTTAATTTAATGATCTAACTCATCAATCTTATCTTCAACATAGTTTACATCTCCCAAGAAATCAATGAGTCAGTTGGGAATCATGATTTCCTCAAATTCATTTGCAATATTGTTACTCAGAAATCACTAGGTTCTTACACTTGATCATCACTTAATCACTCAATCACTATAAAACTTTTGGCTTAGCATTGACTATGTTTCTTAGTCGACATTGATGCTAAGTCAACACTAGATTTTCTTGACATTTATTGTGGCTCGGTTGATACAAGTATCACTCAATATTTCTTAACCATTTTACTCTATTTCTCAACCTAGCTTAACTTTCTTGATATAAAAAATCTCTTTGTCTCATCAAATTCTATCTAATCAAATGTCCATTGTAGCTTCCTTTTCATAACTCAACCTTTCCTCTAGGTGCTATTATTATAAACAATTTCTCAAATCCTCTTCATCAATCAATAGATATGACATTTAGATTAGGTAGAAATATGCCCTATCAATAGATTTGACATCAAGGAAAGAGAAAAAATTGTTCCAATTGTAAGTTTCCAATGATCTCCCTCTTTGGCATTGATGGAAACACCTCAATATTAGCAACATCTCAATATCTCAATGGTCCTAACTTTATTACCATAAAATCCAAAAGATTTTACTATCATTTTGATTCTCTTTACTGATTTTCTCCCTCTAAAATAATAGATCTCTCTCTCTCTCTCTCTCTATGTATATCCTTCTTTTTTAGTATATCTCTTCCTTTGTTAGAATTATTTAGAATAACTGAGAGGGTGGTGAATCAATTATTCAATGTCCAATAATATCCAATCCAAAATTTCTAATAAAACAAGGGTGAATTAGAAGTGCTAGCCCTTTTACTTTCTTGTCAAATCCTTAATGGCATATGATTGAAATTATCATGCATGCGATTAAACATTAAACAATCATGAAAAGTAAACATGCATCAGCACATAACACAAAGGATTTTGGTGACCCAAAAACCCTCTAGGAATAAGAAGGTAAAACTAAGGTGGGGATGATACCCACAAAATAACTATGCAATTGATGTCAACCACTTCTGATGGTTTGCCCTATTAAAGGCCTACCCTGTTAAAGGCTTTACACACTGTCAAATGTGACCCTATTAAAGGATTTCTACACCTTGTTAGGAGTGTGCCCTGTTAGAGGACTTAAGAACATTTAACATAGAATGCCACCCTATTAAAGGATTTACTTAGAGCTGTTAGGCCCACCCAAGTCCATGGGATTTACAGTCACCTTCTCAAAAGAATCTTTTATCCCTCTCTAAGGATCTCCTATCCTTCTCTTGAGGATCTCTTATCCTTCATCTGAGGATCTCTTATCCTTCTCTTGGGGATCTTCTATCCTTTTCCTAAGGCTTATCCACCTAGCTATTAAGCTAACCTAGCAATGTAGGATTTCAATGTCTAATACAATGGTAAGAAAGTATTAGAAAGGTTTTGACCTGATAAATATTGCAACTCTAACCTTGCAGATTTCATATCACTCTTTAGTTATTTTCTTTGCTTGGCTTTTCTTCCTTGTAGTGCTGAGAGCTTGTCCACCCTTCAAGATCTGTCTCCTTCAGTTCTCCCACTCATTATGCCAATGCACTCTATGGTCACTTGATCAACTTAGAGTCTTGATGCTCTATGCTTAATCCTCACTGTGTCCTCTTCTTGACACTTCACACTAGCCTTCTCTTGGCTTCTTCACACAACCACTCTTATGACCAACTCCCTCTCACATGCACACTTGATCTCTAACCTATAACCTTTTATAAAGAAGTTATGTTCTTCATTTCCTGCTCAAATCTTCCCACTCATCAATTTGATTTAATCTTGAAAAAATGATATTGTTTTCCCCCCAAATTGTTTCTTCCAGAAACTTCATTATAAATCCATCAACATTAACCTTGAATTGGTTTGCACAGTTTACATAAAATATTGTGACATCTACTCATCATCCTTATCATCCAACTAATTCACAAAATTCAATGTAACAAACTTATCGTTACTGATCTGGCGAATCTTTTGTCTTAACAAATAATGCAACAACTCACCATCATTGGTTTACTGATGCTCAACACCTTCTGTGTTACTCAGCTTCTACTATATTTACTGATGCTCGGCACCTGAACATTCTTGTGTTACTCGACACTTGAAGGATTGCTTGGCACACTCTAAAGTTGAACTTGCTTGGCTTCAACTAAGAATTTTCTCAGCTCTAACTAGCTTGCTCAGCTCTCTCTAATGAACTTAGTTAGGCTTTACAAATGACTTAGTTAAACCTTACATCTTTGATGTGTCTCATTATGTCCATCCTCTTAGAGTATATCATCAATACACTATTTCATCAATGGCTTAGCTGATCCTTATACTTCATTACAACATCATAACTTCAACCTTTCTCTAGGTGCTCTAGTTACATCTTATTTATTGCCTCCTCCTTGTCAATCAACCAATTTATAGTACTAGGATCACTTAAGCAATTGTCATTCCTGCAAGTAGCAAGTTTGACATCAATGAAAAAAAAATGATTGAAAACATTCTTTACCAATTCCATTATTCTTCATTCATGATTTTTTCTATCATTTCCAACAATCTCCCTCTTTGGCATTAATGGAAAACCAAACTGGTCAATTGATTGAGCTGATCAACTTAGTTACCACCAAAATTATATACCAAATAGAAAAACTTGTTGTCATTACATATCTTCCTCTTTGTATCATGTCTCCCTCTTTTGTTGATACAAACTGAATCCTTTGTTCTACTTCTCCCTCTTGACTGCTATGTCCTTACTATGTATTCTTGATCCTTCCTTCATAGCTACTTGCTGATCAGTTTCTTATCTCTTTTGAATATCCCTCTTTCATCTCTCCTTTCATACATTCTCATACATCTCCATATCTTTACCTTTCAGAATGTTGCATCCTTATTCTACATTCTTGATCCTTTCTTCATAGCTACTTGTTGATCAGTTTCTTATCTCTTTTGAATCTCCCTCTTTCATCTCTCCTTTCATACATTCTCATACATATCCATATCTTTACCTTTCATTGATCATTTTCTCATGAATCTCCCTCTTGGACATAAATTCTAAAGATGTAGCATCTTTTACATGCTAAATATAAGCTTTGCATCTCATGTGTTCTCCCTTTGTCACCATGCTTGTGACTAATTTGGAATTTGTGTTCCTGTTCTCATCCTTTGCATTATTCTTCTGATATTGTAAGGATCTACTCCTGTTGATGTAGGGTAGCTTCTTTGTTTCTTTAGACTACTTGAGTTAGGGGCATTACCCCCAACTTTTCTCTAAGATATTCATAAGTATCCTAGGGCAATAGTTTGGTGAAGATATCTACGATTTGTTCCTTTGTGTGAATGTACTTCATCTTCACTTGTTTTTCTTCCACCAATTCTCTTACATAGTGATACTTGATTGCAATATGCTTGGTTTTTGCATGCATTACTAGATTCTTGGATATGTTTATAGCACTTGTATTATCACAATATAGTATCACAAGTTTGGTTACCTCTTCATTCATTCCTTTCAATAGATGTTTAAGCCACACAATGTTTGTGTAATTGACTGTTGTTGCCACAAATTCTGCTTTTTTAGTGGACTAAGATGTGCATGTTTGTTTCTTGCTAGTCTAAGTAACTAGCCTTTTACCTAAGAATAATGCTCCTCCACTTGTGTTTTTCCTTTCATCAATGTTGCCTCCCCAATCTGTGTCTGTGTATGCATTGAGCTCAAACTTCTCATTCTTTTTATAGTATAGGCCAAAATCATCAGTTCCTTTGAGATACCTCATTATCCTTTTTACTGCCATGAGAAGATTTTCTCTAGGATTAGTAGAGAATCTAGCCACTATTCCAAATACTAATGCTATGTCTGGTCTGCTATGTACAACATATTGTAGTTTTCCAATCATGGATCTGCACATTGTTTGATTGACTTCAGCTGATTCATCATTTTTGGATAGCTTATGTCTTGTTGCATTGGTGTGCTGACAGGTTTGGAGTCTTCCAATCCAAACATCTTGAGTATCTCTTTGATGTACTTTGATTGTGTCATGAATATACCATTTTTTAGTTGATGTACTTGCAATCCAACAAAGAACTTGATTTCTCCAAACATAGACATCTCAAACTCATGTTTTATTTTGTCAGCAAAACTTTTGCAAAGTGCTTCCTTTCCTCCAAAAACTATGTCATCCGCAAAGATTTCAGATACAAGGATATCCTTACCTTCTTCTGATTTGATGTACATCTTGCTGTTATCATCAGTTCTTTCAAATCCTATTTGCACTAGATACTTGTGAATTCTCTCATACAAAGCTCTAAGGGCTTTCTTTAATCAATATAGATCCTTATGCAATTTACATACCTTATTTTTGTTATTTTCATCAACAAATCCTTCTAGCTACTCTATGTAGACTTCCTCTTCAAGTATACCATTCAGAAATGTGGACTTAACATCCATTTGATAGACTTTAAATCCTTTGAAGGATGCATATGCCAGTAAGGTCCTTAATCCTTCCATTCTAGCAACTAGAGAAAAAGTTTCTCCATAGTCTAGTCCTTCTTCTTGTGCATACACTTTACAAACTAGTCTTGCCTTGTTCCTTATGATTTCACCATTCTCATCTAACTTGTTTCTAAACACCCACTTGGTTCCAATTACATTCTTGTAAGCTGGTCTTGAGACTAAGGTCCATGTCTTGTTCTTCTCAATTTGTTCTATTTCTTCTTTCATACCATTGTACTAGTCATCATCTTTTATGGCTTCACTTACTATTTTTGGTTCCATTTTTCTGAGCATACATGTCCCACTTCTGAATTCGTTATCATTGGTCCTACCTCTTTCTTCATGTGTGTTTTCGTCAGATATTTCTTTATTTTCTTCATGTTGATAGTTCTCAAAATCTGAATGAACATTCTCTGTATTCTATAGCTCAGGTTCTGAATGTGTCTGTTGCTCAGCATTCACTATCCGTGACTCAACAAATACTAGATTTTGTTGCTAATTATCATTCTAAGTTGCAACTTCACCATTATTAGGTATACCTTCATAAAATTATACAGAGGTCTTGTATTCTTCTACTTTCTTGGTGTTCTCAACACTTTGAACTTCTGCAAGCTCATCAAATTTCACATTTGTGCTTTTTACTACTTTGTTAGTGTTAACATTCAAGCACTTATAAGCTTTGCTTCTAGTAGAATAACCAAGAAATGTGCCTTCCTCGCTCTTTTCATCAAACTTTCCATTTCTAGACTCTTTATATATATAGCATTTGCAACCAAATATTTTGAAATGTCTTACATTAGGAGAATGCCCATACCATAATTCAAAAGGTGTTGCATTTGTAACTTTCTTGACTTGAACTTTGTTGAGTGTGTAGACTACAGTACTTACAACTTCTCTCCAGTACTTGAGTTCAACATTTTTCTCCATCATTAAGGTCCTAGCATAATCAATAACTCATCTATTCCTTCTTTCTACTATACCATTCTGAGGTGGAGTCTTGGGTGATGATGCCTACCTTTTGATTCCTCTTTCATTGCATAATTCTTCAAATTCTCTTGATGTGAATTCAACTCCTCTATAAGATTTGAGATATTTTAGGCTCTTCCCAGTCTCTTTCTTAACTCTGGCCAAGTACCATTTAAACATTTGGAATGCATCTAATTTTTATTTTAGGAACATGACTATCATCATCCTTGAATACTCATCTACAAATAGCATTATGTATCTATCACCTTTGTAGCTTTGCACTTCAATAGGACCACACAAGTCGGTATGAACTAGCTCTAATACTTCATTAGAAGTATATGCCTTGCTTTTGAAAGTTGACTTGGTCATCTTCTCTAGTTGGCATTGTTTGCACATGGTGTTATTAGGCTTCTTCAACTTTGGTAGACCTCTGACTTTCTTCATTTTTCTGATGCTTATTAGATTGTCAAAATTTACATGACATGGCCTCTTGTGCCATAACCATACATCATCAATTTGAACAATGAGACAAGAAGCATCTTCCATGTCTAGGTAGAACAAATTACTCCTAGTCTAGTCCCCTTTTCCTATTAGACTTCCTTGAGAATCATAGATCTTGGCAACTCTATTTTCAAATTCAACCTTACAACCTATGTTTCCTAATTGTGAGACACTTAACAAGTTATAATTTAGGCCTTCAACATAGTATGCATTATCACATGATATCTTTTCAGTAAGCTTGATACTACCTTTCCCTTTGATCTAACATGGTGCATTGTTACCAAATCTAATACTATTTCATTCATATTGAGTAAAGGAAATGAACTTACTTTTATCTCTAGTCATGTCATGAGAGCATCTGCTATCTATGATCCATTTGTTATTCTTGTTCATGCAGTTTACCAGGGCAGTTGCTTCATCTTCATCTGATTCATCTTTCATAGCCACATAGATTACTTCATCATCATTCTCTTTAGAGTCTTCTTCAACAATGTAGCATCTTTTGCATTTACCTCTATAGTCCTTGTTGTCCTCTTTCTTGTTCTTGAAGTTTCCTCCATCCTTGTAATTTTTCTTTTTTGTGCATCTGGCTACAATGTGGCCAACTTCGTTACAATTGAAACAAATGATCGGTAGCTTACCTTGGAATTTACCTCTTCCTCTATGAAATATTCTTGCTAGTAATGCCTCCAATTAGTCTACATCATCTTCATTAGTACTGCTGTCACTAGATACATACTTTCCTTTTCCACTCTTTTTCTTTGTTTACACCTCCTCGTTGTCTTTTATTGTCATCTTGGCTTTGAATGCAGATTCAAAGTTTTCTAGCTTGTAGTTGTCAAAGTTGGATAGCTCAAAGGCAAGGAGTCTTCCAATTATTCCTTCAAATGTCAATGTGTTTCCTGGTACACATCTTAGCTCTTGGATGGTTGATACTCTTATAGCATAGATAGGAAGCAAAGTTCTCAAGTATTTGGTACATACTATTTCTTCTGCTAACTATCCTCCTAGGCTTCTTATGGCACTTACCACTTCCTTCATCCTTTCATCATATTGAGAAGCATTCTCTCTGTCTTCCATTTTCATCTCATCAAACTTTCCTCTTAGGCTCTCTCTTTTAGCTCTCTTGACATTATCATCTCCTCCGTAGATTCTTGATAATGTTTCCCACATCTGATGTGTAGTACCACATTCTTTGATGTCATCATACTCGACATAGCTTAGTGCTAAAGCAATATCTAAAATTGCTTGATTGTGCTCCTACAGGGTCTACATGATCAACTATGATTGAGGTCTATGCATAGTCACCTATTGATCCAAGGTGCAACTTCATCAAACTTTTCCATGCAACAAAGTTGTCTTTGTTTAGCTTGGGAACTTCTCTCTTGGACATCTTAATCTTCCTGTTGCTAGTACCTTGAAACAAATTAGCAGTGGGCTCTGATACCAATTCTTAGAATATTTAGAATAACTAAGAGGGGGATGAATTAATTATTCAAGGTCCAGTAATGTCCAATCCAAACTTTCTAATAAAATAGGGGTGAATTAGAAATACTAGCCCTTTTACTTTCTTGTCAAATCCTTAATGCCATATAATTGAAATTATCATGCATGCGATTAAACATTAAACAATCATGAAAAGTAAACATGAATCACCACATAACACAAAGGATTTTGGTGACCCAAAAACCCTCTAGGAATAAGAAGGTAAAATTGGGGTGGGGATGATATCCACAAAATAACTACGCAATTGATTTCAAGCACTTCTAATGGTTTGCCCTATTAAAGGCTTTACACACTGTCATATGTGACCCTATTAAAGGATTTCTACACCCTATTAGGAGTGTCCCTTGTTAGGGGACTTAAGAACATTGAACTTAGAATGCCACCCTATTAAAAGATTTACATAGAGCTATTAGGCCCACCCAAGTCCATGTGATTTATAATCACCTTCTCAAAAGAATCTTTTATCCCTCTCTAAGGATCTCCTATCCTTCTCCTAAGGATCTCTTATCCTTCTCCTGAGGATCTCTTATCCTTCTCTTGGGGATCTTCTATCCTTTTCCTAAGGCTTATCCACCTAGCCATTAAGCTAACTTAGCAATGTAGGATCTCAATGTCTAATGCAGTGGTAAGAAAGTATTAGAAAGGTTTGACCTGATAAAGATTGCAACTCTAACCTTGTAGATTTCAGATCACTCTTTAGTTCTTTTCTTTGCTTTTCTTTTCTTCCTTGCAATGCTGAGAGCTTGTCCACCCTTCAAGATCTATCTCCTTGATTTCTTCCACTCATTATGCCAAGGCACTCTATGGTCACTTGATCAACTCAAAGTCTTGATGCTCTATGCTTACTCCTCACTGTGTCCTCTTCTTGAAACTTCACACTAGCCTTCTCTTGGCTTCTTCACACAACTACTCTTATGAACAACTCCCTCTCACACGCACACTTGATCTCTGACCTATAACTCCTTATAAAGAAGTTATGTTCTTCATTTTCTGCTCATCAATTTGATTTAATCTTGAGAAAACAATATTGTTTTCCCCCCAAAATTGTTTCTTCCAGAAACTTCATGATAAATCCATCAACAATCACCTTGAACTAGTTTGCATGGTTTACATAAAATTCTATGTCATCTACTCATCATCCTTATCATCCAACTAATTCACAAAATTCAATGTAACAAACTTATCGATACTGATTTGGTGAATTTTTTGTCTTAAAAAATAATGCAACAACTCTGCATCATTGGTTTACTAATGCTCAACACCTTGTATGTTACTTGGCTTCTCCTATATTTACTGATGCTCAGCACCTAAAGTCTTTTCTTGAGTTACTTGGCACTTGAACAATTACCCAACACCTAAACAATTACTCAGCACCTGAACATTCCTGTATTTCTCAGCACTTGAAGGATTGCCTTACACACACTAAAGTTGAACTTGCTCAGCTTCAACTAAGAATTTTCTCGGCTCTAACTACCTTGCTTGGCTCTCTCTAATGAACTTAGTTAGGCTTTACAAATGACTTAGTTAAACCTTACATCTTTGATGTGTCTCAGTGTGTCCATCCTCTTAGATTATGTCATCAATACACTATTTCATCAATGGCTTAGTTGATCCTTATACTTCATTACAACATCATAAATTCAACTTTCTCTAGGTGCTCTAGTTACATCTTATTTATTGCCTCCTCCTTGTCAATCAACCAATTGATAGTACTTGGATCACTTAAGCAATTGTGATTCCTACAAGTAGCAAGTTTGACATCAAAGAAAAAACAATGATTGAAAATATTCTTTACTAGTTCCATTATTCTTCATTCATGATCTTTTCAAACATTTTCAACATCCTCTTGTTTACATTCTCCCTCTCTGGTATATCTCTTACTCTTTATCTATTTGTTTTTACATTCTCCCTCTCTAAAAATAATGCAACAGACACTTAGTTTCCTAAGGCTTCCATCTCTTCATACATGTGAGTTATGTAGATTTTGCATGTCTGGTTGATTTCTTTCATCTATCTATGACTAATGTGTTATGTTGTACTTCACTATCTACCTTAGGAATTTCCCAAAGTACAGTTGTTTTGCATCAATGTGTAAGATATTCTAATTAGAATATTTGATAGAATGCACGTTGTCACTTTAAGTAGCTTTGTTTAGGGGAATCTCCCCTAATTCACTTATAAGATATTCATGAGCATCTTTAGGTAAGGATTTTTTTAATATGTCAGTAATTTTTTCTTTGGTGTGGACATATTCTAACTTCTCTTCTTTGTCTTCAACTAGTTCCCTGTTAGTGAACAGATTTGTCCTTTTAATTGGTTTACCAAATTAACTCTATACCCAAATATCACAAAGAACAAAATCATTCACTTCAGTTGAGGAAGCACTCTTATCCTACTTTACACTTCCTCTCTAAATTTCTAAAGGTACAGCTCCCTTATTAGATTTGAAATAAATTTGAAATAATTTTCACACTTTTCCCAAAGTGCATAAAGATCTCTCAACTACTCCTGGGTAGTGAGGTAATTATATAAAAAGGAATTGCTCGAAGATGAACATACTAAACTAATGTAGAGAAGAAAATTCACTTCAAAGAATGAACTTCTGCTTAAATTTTAACATGTATCATTAACAATGAGTGAAAAAGAACTTTTGAAGAACTTACAATCAAACAACAGCAGTTTGGGATTTTCAAAACATCGAATCACATTCACAAAGTAATAATAATTCAACACTCTGAACACAAAGTTTCAAAGCATAATTTGAAATTCTTCATATATGTATATTCGAACTTTAATGCACCAAGTCGTTGAAAGCCAAAACATTCATATACTGGTTCCCAAAATACTATTATCAAAATAAAATCTATGTTAAAATATTGCTATCTAATCTCTATTTTCTATCCCCTATTTTCTTAAAAAAAACATAATTCAATGCCCCAACATTTATAGTTTTTGAAACCTGAAGGGCCTCCATTAAAACACAGCCCTATCAGATTGGTACAAGAAATAGTTATAAAACTAGAAAATAGTTATAAAAAAGAAAAGCCCCAACTGGCGACCATTCAACTCCCAGTATTCGCGTCAGTTTTCTCCTCTTCTCCAATGGTTTGACGCACCAGCTTCCAACTCCAAAACGTGAATACAAATTCTTGCGTAGCATGGGAGTATGGGTTCTTCAAGCTCATCACCTGGGCTTTGCATGCGTCTTTCTGCCACTTATACTCTTTTACCTTTCAGTTTTGATGTCACATCAAGCTCTCATTAAGGCGCAACATAGATTCAATGCTTGCCAAGGAGGTGAAATCATTGGCCTTCGACGATTCTTCATCCCTGATTTGTTCTACTGCCCTGGTGAAACTCTTGATTAACATTTTAGTGTCCATATTCCCTTCCTCAAATTGTAAGATGCCCGTAGGATTGACAATCTTTATGTCCTTTACTAGCTCCTCACGCATTCCAGTGATTTTACTTTCGATGCTTTGTATTTCTTTGATGGTCTCTTTGTAAATGGACTCTTTCCAACACATATTATTCTTCAAAATGAAAAGTATGCAGGGGTCCACGACCTTCATAGGATTTTCACTCAAGAATTTGGGGACCCTAAATTTTTCAACCTCTAAGACCTATAGAACCATAGCTTGACAGTGTGCTAATTCTGTTTCCCATATTGGGATCAAGGTTTGAATCTCCCCTAGAAGCATTTCACCTTCAGAGTAGATGCTGACAACTTCAGAAATGAATTTATTTCCTTGATTTATTATGTTATTCGCCTAGTTAGTCATAGCATTAGCTAACATTTTTCCTTCTACATCTATTTCATCAATTGCTGGCTCTCAATAGAGTTGGGGTCAAAAGGTTGTGGAACCTGAATTATAGGAGAATCGCCTAGGTTGATCAAAGAATCGATATATGCGGCCATCATCACCACCATTGCCTTTAGTTCTTTCTTTTCCTTGGAATCTCTCTCTGATTGTGTGAGCATGTGGTCAGCAGAGAACTTAAAGAAACTATTGCCAGTACTCCTATTTATAGAACCTAATTCAAAAGAAGTAACTTGGAACCCTTCATCCTTGATGTCCCCATATTCTTTCTTTTGTTTATAAGTGGCCGCCTCTACTGTGATTTTTCCTATCACCAGGTTTTTGGTGAGACAAGCATCCATTTTTACTTTCTTTGTCTTAGAACCTCTGGCCGCATATCTAGTGACTATGTCCTTTACTGGTGTGGATATCGGTTGCAAAATCCATTTCTTGTTGATTGAATTCGACAACCACGAAGGGACAAAAGAAGTGGTTGACATTACCTGAGTGCCCCGAGTTGGAGTTAAGAATTTAGGCTGATCTATTCTTGGGGCTTCAATGAATTGGACTTCACCATCTACTTTGTCAGGGGAAACAAATTTATCATCTGAACTTTTCCCCTGAGATGTCATCTTCTATTTCTAAACACTAGGCTGCTTTGAGGCTTTGAATTTGGATTGGGATCTTGTCTTGGGAGCCGTATCTTGCGAATGGGGAGAGGACCTCAATTTCTTTTCTAGAATCGATGTGTCCCCTACAATATGATAAAATGGAATGTTAGATTGAAGTGGTCTTGGGGAAGACATCACCCTAGGAGAAGACTCATTAATATTTCCTCCTTTTTTCCTCTGTAGCCAGTCATCTATATAGGTCAATATGGATCTAGCTCTCAAATTAATATCAGCTTCCTCCTCTTTGCTCTAGTCTACTGCTAGAAACTTTGCCTCATTTGATTCTTCCCAACCAGGTTCAATTAAGTATGAACTGTCTTCAATAATTCCTTGTGTTTTGAACTTCAATCTGAACGAATTGATTTGTTGTACGGTTAATCTAGAATGGTCTTTCTTCAAGTCCTCTTCTTCATTTCCATAGTCTCTCTATAGATATTCTAAATGAGGTGTGTCCAAAAGATTTACTTGAAGGCCAAGGGTTAGAGCTGCATATCCCCTACTATCAAAGTTTCTCCTGCTGTGGTAGAAACCAAGATTGAATCCCAGCAAATTGTTTCCAATGATGGAAGCATTATTCATGTTAGCACAGACTAAGGAGTCCAGTGCAATAGGGAAAGCTATTTCCTAATTCTCCTGAGGAAGATTATCTTTAATGACTAAGAAAAACTGTCTGCATAATTTGGCCAAAATGAAACAATCGAGAGCATATCGGGGTAATTTCAAAGGTTCATCCTCAAAGCCTCCAAATCTTAAATATGTGAACCTAGGAAATTGAATGAAATGACTCCCATATTGTTGAACTAGCTTCTGTGACTCAGAAGAAAGTCGTGGCACCTGAACACCCTTTAGAATCAAATAAACACTTCCATACACTACATCATGCACCTTACAGAAATCTTCTAAAACTCAGTCTTTCTGCAACAAAGGACAATACTAGAAAAAGGTTATTTCTTCATTCCATACCCCATGTGGAAGGATAGTGAGATCACATGTATAGACAATACAATAAGTCAAATATGAAGCCATATAGAAATCTTCACAAGATTCTTTGGCCCTTTTGAGTTGGTTCCTCAAGGAATTGGCAATGATCTCTGCCCAATCCATCCACTGCTCACCTTT
Organism: Cupressus sempervirens; assembly: GCA_028749045.1. Classification (NCBI taxonomy): domain Eukaryota; kingdom Viridiplantae; phylum Streptophyta; class Pinopsida; order Cupressales; family Cupressaceae; genus Cupressus; species Cupressus sempervirens. The sequence goes on from CM053785.1 coordinate 793,633,922, forward strand.
CAAGATAATTTCAATATATCTATACATCCATTCTTCAAATAGATACACATCAATTGAACCCTTCACCCTGTGCAATAATACAACCAGGTCATGTATATGGGGTTTCATGTGATCTTTCGTAATGACTTTGGGTAGCCTAGACCCACCTCCATAGTTAACTTTGGTCCATTTTCTGGCAAGGGTGTTTCAGAAAATGTTAGGGGTTTCCTGGTATTCAGCCAAAGCTTGAGTGGGTGAAAATGTGGCAAAGGTATTTTTTGTTAATCGTAAAATAGATGAAATGGTTTCCCTTGAGATAGAATGTATTCTATTGCCATTCCCATCTATTATGCTTCTACTCCTAACATCGTAATGGTCAATGCAAAGTTGCATAAGTTCAGGGCTTACGAAAGTAGGAGGAAAGGCAGCGACTTCAATCAACCCACTTGTTAACACTTCCATGCACCCCTTAACCTCTTTGGTATTCTCAAGAAAATTCATTTGCATCTTTTCCACATTTACGCCTTCTAAATTCATATCATAGATCACTGGTCTCTTACATTCTAGGCTAGAAGCATTGCTGAAAAAGTGCAAGACTAACTTCATTTTCAACAAAACAAGCAAAACCTCTGCTAGAAAATCCTTTTGAAAACAACAGATTTGTAGAACAAAACAAAGATGTCTAAATTCTCACCTACTTTACTCTGAAAACCAAATGACTTCCTCTACCTTCCTTAACAGCTCCTTCTCTGTTACAAAGTAGTTTATTGAGCTACTGAACGATTTTATTAAAGGAAAGATTTGCATGCAAAAGTATTGGATCATTAATGGACATGATGACATATCACCTCATATCAACCTTAGCACATTCGAAACATTGTAGCATGAGCTTTTCATTTAATGATTTCCCTTTTCACATAAATCAACAATGATCGATTTCGTACAATATTTGATCATCCTTCAAGTCGAAGATATTTTCTTCCACTCCTAATGATGATGACTTCCTCCTTGGAAAAAGAACAAAATATTTTGATTTTTGATATCTAACACGAGCCTCAATTGATTGTGGAAAGGTGGCGCGCCGTATTTTAGAAACAAATTATCACCATTCGTTCTGATCAAGAACTACTTTGAACTGCTTTGAACTGAGACTCAAAGTGGTTCGAAGTGCTTCAATGAAGGCCATCGCATAAAGAGAACTTCCTACCAAAGGAAGAAGTATTAGTATGAAAATCTTAGGTTGAACTACTTTGAACTACTTTGAGTTAAGGTTTAAAGTGGTTCAAAGCGGTTCAAAAAAAGGGGATCACAACTGCGGAAGCTTGTGACAACAACTTCAAGGAGCGGAGAAGGAAAAAGTGATGAGGATAAGACTTCAAACAAATATAGGTAGAGGGAGGTTTGAAGGAGATCCTTGGGAAAAGAATTAGGCGACTCTACACACAACTAATAGGGACTCTGACTGGGGACTGTGTATGCGGAATACACAGAGAACTCAGAAAAAGGGGAACAAAAATGGAACAAAAAAAAACGGGAAAGAAAGCAAGAAGAACAATAAGAACTAAACATGACAAAATTGCTATGTACATGGAAGGGAACATCAAAACTCAAAATTTGACCAACTTCAAATCCTACCCATTATATGTAAAAGGCAGATTTGTTCCGTCTGGATATCTCAATCAGAAAGTATTAGGGCCAACAATCTCTGAAATGAAGAATGGACCTTTCCAAAGGGATTCAAATTTTCCATGTGTTCCTTTTGGTTCTTTCCTCTTATCCCACAAGAGTACTTCATCATGCTTAAGGAAATTTCTTGGTCGAGCTCTTCTGTCAAAGATACAAATTACATTTATCTGATGTTCTGTGATATGGTCAACCAGTTTGCATCTCTTGTGTTACAACTTGTGTAGATACATGACTCTTTTTTCCAATGAATTATTAAAGAATTGATCCTCTATGACTGATTGCAATTTTGCAGCTGATAACTCCAAAGGTAAGGATATCTAGGCCCCAATCCCATATACTAGTTCAAAGGGAGCCATTCCAATGGCTCTTTTTGGTGTAATCTGATCTGCCCATAATGCTTCATAAAGTCTCTTGTGCCAATCTCAGGAATTATCAGAAACCAATTTTTTAATGATGGCCACTAGATTTTTATTGCTGGATTTTGCTTGCCCGTTCCCTTGTGGGAAGTAATCTGATGAATGAGCCAAGGATACACCATGTTCATAACAGAAAAGAGATATCTCTTCTAATGAAAAATAAGTGGCATTATCTGAAACTATTTTTTGAGGTACGCCAAATCTGACAAAAATCTGCTCCATTAGGAACTCGCACACTACTTGGGAGTTAGATTTCTTTGTTGGTATTGCTTCCACCCATTTAGTGAAATAGTCTATTGCTGTTAAAATGTAGGTATTTTCGGCACTTGATGGAGGATTTATGGGTCTGATAAAATCAATACCCCATTGTCGGAAAGGCTTATCAATTACCACAAGCCTGAGCGGCAATGCTGCTAATTGAGGGCGTCCAGTAAAAAGCTAACATTTTTTTGCAATTTTTCACAAATTTATAAGCATCTTTGAACATGCTTGGCTAGTAGAAACAAATCCTGAGAATTTTAAAAGCGATAACAGCGGATGAGAAGTGTCCTCTGCAAGCCTCTGAATGATATGCTTTTAACAATTTTTTCTATTGTTCTGTGTCCACACACCTTAAAAAGGTCCCATCGATTCCCCTCTTATAAATAACACCATTTGAAATCACATATTTCACTGCTTTCAATCTTAAATTCTGTCTCCCTTTATGATTCATATTTGGTGGGCATTCACCGTATGATAGAAAATATGCAATGTCTGAGAACCAAGAATTTGTTAGGCTAACCAATAAGACTAAGGGGGCTTCCTCAGATTTATTAGGGGGTGCGACTCTACATTCAGCTATCAATTTGCACAGACTGTGCCCTCTCACCAGAGAAGTAGGCTTGATAGTCAGATCATATTCTTGGACTTTAGTCACCCAAACTGCCCATTTATTCATCCCTACTTCTTGTTGAGTTAAAACACTTTTGACTACAGTTTCAGGTACATACACGATAGAATGAGAATGTAGGATATAATATCTAAATTGTTTCAATGCCTTTACTATAGCAAATGCATGTTTTTCAATGGGAGTTTAATTCAATTCATGCCTCTTTAGGGGAACACTCATAAAGGCGATGGGAGCCTCTTCTCCTTCATCATTCTGCTAAGTTAGAATACTGGATAGAGAGTGTTCAGAAGCATAACAATAGATAATGAAATTCTTTTCAAAGTTAGGACTCACCAACATTGGGGCACTTGCAATAGCTATTTTGATGTCTTTGAAGGCCTTTTTACCCTCCTCTTGCCATCTAAAAGGACATTTTTTGCTCATCATATCTAGCATATATTTCACCTTCTCAAAGAATTTGGGTACAAAATTTCTCAAGAAATTGATCTGACCGAAGAAAGATTTCAGGTTGCTTCTATTGGTAGGCAAAACCAGTTTCTATATGGCTTTCAACTTCTTAGGATCAATTTTTATGCCCTCTTTGGAAACAATATGCCCGAGCAATTTACCTTCTTCCATGAAGAACACAGACTTTTTAGGGTTCAAAGAGATACCGTGCTATCTGCATCTACCCAGTACTTTTTCCAAATCTTTCAAATAGACAGTCAAATCATCAAGATATATAACGATTATCCTATCTCGGAGGTCCTTGAAGGAGGAGTTCATAGCACGCTGAAAAGTGGCCCCAACATTAATTAGACCAAAAGGCATTCAATTATAAGTGAAGGTGTCCCAAGGAGTAATGAAGGTTGTCTTGTGTTGATCTTCTAAGGTGAAATTGATCTGATTATATCCTAAATAGCCATCAAGCATAGACATTACTTCAGATCCGAAAACTGTTTGCAGGACGTGGTCCATAGTAGGAAGTGCATAGTTGTCTTTGAGGCTTGCTTGATTCAAATTCCTAAAATCCATGCAAATTCTTATTTCCCCATTCTTTTTCCTTACAAGGATGATATTTTCCACCCATGTTGAATGATGTATTGGGTAAATTATACGAGCCTTCAACATCTTTTCCACTTCTCAAAAAATAGCTTCTGAAACTTTGGGGTTGTAATTCCTGAGTTTTTGTCTAAAGGTGGTAGCCCCTGGTTTCAGTGGTATACGATGCACAAATTCGCCATTTCTAAAAAAATTTAAATCACTGTAACTCCATGCAAGAACATCCTGATATCTAATTAAGAGTTTAGACAACTTCTCCTTTTCCTTTATAGAACAAGTTCATCCTATAGAAATCCACTTAGGATTTTTTGCATTCCCAATGTTGATCTTGTTAGGTTCTTGTTCTTTCTTATCAGAGTCAACTTCTTTATTTAGAGTGCTATCATCTTTTCTACCAAAAAGATGTTCAAGGGAAACCAAACCTTTAGGGATCCTGTTTCCTGAGAGCTGAATCACCTCGCTTGTTTCCATTGATTCTTCCCTAATGGGTTTACCACAATGTTTGGACCCTTCAAAGAAGGTTTCAGCAAAATCGCCAGCGCATGTCATAAATTCCTTTAATTGTGCATCATCATTAAAAAACTGCCAATGGTTAACATTGTCTTGGACCTTAGGTCTATAAATCACTTCAATCCTATAAGTATCACTTTTGAATTCAGGATGTGGTGGCAGTAGTGACGCTGAGATAGCTAAGGAGTCATCTTTTGTGTTTTGAACACGAGGAATGAATTCAATAGAGAATGCTTCAAATGATTCGATTTCATCCCACACTAAATTTCTATAATGTTTCAATCTATCATTTTTCACTGAAAATTGTTTTCTCACCTGCTTCACGATGAGTTCAGTGTCACCTTTCACCTTGAGGCACTTTACTCCTTTAGCTTTGGCTTCTTGTAAACCTAGAAGCAACGCTTCATATTCTGAGCCTGAATTCGAGCAACTTGCATCGAATTCTAGCGTCCATAAAGTGTGTTCTGAACTTACCTCTTCTCTCTATTCTTCTCTGCATGGCTCTTCAAGCAGAATAATATAATTTCTGAACTGACATTCTTCATACAATATCTTTGCTTTAGGATTATCAGAGGGTACTATAGTATATTTATGCTTGGGTTCAGGTTCTAGATTTATTTTCTTCTTCCCCATAGGAATATATGCTTCTGACCAATCCATTTTAATTTCTCCCCCCATGTCTTTACAAAAAGCTCTACTGAGCAGCATTCCATAGCTGGCTGGGATATCAGCTACTAGAATAGTAAGTTTTACCCTCTTTTTAGGGCAAGCATAAAGAACAGCTTGCACATCTTTTACCTGACCAACCAGGGGTACTTGTTTCTCGTCCATAGCATAGCAGCACCCAAAGGTCTTTGTGAGCTCCAAACCAAGAGCTTTTGCGACTGGTTGGGGCATAATGTTATTTGATGCTCCAAAGTCAATGATCCAATTACTAAGTTTCTAACCATTTAATAACAGAGATATATAGAATGGATTGGTCTTAGTTTCCTCTATTTCTTTTTGAATAGAATTAGTAATGGTTTCAGTACCCTTAGCACATCTTTCAGATACAAAGACTGGTTTGTTGATAGTCTTTGGATCCTCAGAAATCTCATCTGTAACATGGGCATTAGTAGCAGGACTTCCCTTTACATATTGAACCAACTTGTCCAATTCTTTTGGGTTAAGTTTTAGATATTCAGCTGGAGAAATTGATATGGAAGAGGTTTTGCAAAATTCAACAATATCAAAAGTTGACGTACTAGCTTTCGTTTCTATTCTAGACAAGATTTTTGGTTCTCCAATCTTGATTTCATCAGCATGCATATGTTCCTTACCTTTAGAACTTGATACATTGGGGGAAATTCCTGAATATAATTTTTGATTCCGTTGGCCTCTAGTCATTATGGTGCAAGCAGGGTCTTCGAGCATTGTATAAACATCGCCTCCTCTTTCAGAGTCAGATTCATACTCCAAGAAATAAGAACCTAAGTCTCCCTTCTCGATACTCTTATTTTCAGTCATTCGTTCTGCTACAATAGAATTTTTTACTAGTTGGATACAATTTAGCCAATCGGGGCATTCTTGTTCATCATGATCTGTAGTCATATGAAATGAACACACCATTTCTTTTGGAGCTTCTTCAATTTGTAATCTTGTTTGAGGAGCAGTTAACAGGGGTGTTTTACCAAAATGTTGAGGTTTTTGTCGTCTGTGAATGTCCTGGTAAGGGGCCTGGTATGGGTTATGGATCTTGTTCTGCTGTCTCTTCATCATTGACATGTCATTCATCAACTTCTGCAAAACTGGGTCTGTGGGGGTAGAAGATGAAGTAGTTTCGGGAGTATGTACATCTCTCTTCCACTTACCAGCATTAATGAATGCATCTTCCAATTGAATAGCCAATCTCTGAGTAGCATCTAAATCAACACAAGCATCTTTAATGAGGTGAAAAATTATATCTGCTGGAACAACATTAATAAAGAACAACTTTTGATTTTTCGCACTCGGCCTAGATGTTGTAGGAATTCTTTGGACCAGCCTATTAAATTTAGCCACAAACTCCCTCATGGGTTCATACATGTCTTTCTTCATTTGACTAAGCTGAGAAAATAGAGAACATTCATTTTCAAGGGTTTTAAATCTATTTTCAAAAGCATTCTTCATATCATCCCAACTAGTAATGGAATGATGAGGCAAATGATTAAACCAATCAGCAGCGGCATCGATCAAAGTTTGCACAAATAGTCTCACAGCAACTTCTTGTGTGGGAACACTTATGACAGCACAAGCAGAATGAAAAGCACTCAAATGATCATCTATCGAAACCTTGCCATCTCCACTAAACTTGGGTAGAATCTCAATAGCGCCTTTAGGAAGTGCTACGGGATTCACACCTAAATTTAGTGGACCTATATTCTCCCCTCGAGGCTGATTAGCAGCCATGTTAGGTGGGATAACTTGCAAGGGTTGGATTGATAGGTAGGCTGGAACAAGAGTACTCAAAGGAAGTAAAGATTCTACCAACGGTGAGAAAGGAGATGGTCTGGGTGGCGAATTAGGTCTGCTTTGAGATCTGATCTGTTTCTTTTTGGGGTTGTTAAAATTTGGCAAAAATTTTAGGTTTTTCAATGGCTCAAAGTTTTCATCAAGAATTCCTTTTTCCCTTTCTCCTCTCGTGTATCTACGAGTAGCCAATTCTATCTTATAGTTCAAGGCCTTGCAAGTGCCTAGGCCAATCTATCCACAACAGCCGCCGCTTGAACTTCTGGCACTCCTCTCAACAATTCTTCTTTTTCCTCTTCTCTTTCAAGAACTGCTAATACTTGTTGGTATTGTTGACCACTCCTATGTACTCGCAAAGCAGTTGCAGCCAAGTCTGAGATTATGTCTTCTTGAGTATCTTCAAATCGGAGGTTAGGTTGTAATACAGGGAAGACCTCATTATGTGGAAGAACCATTGTTACACATTGCATCTAAGGGTTAAGGCTCTTTCAAAAAGGGACTCTACACAGTATAGTTGCCAAAAATCTGTTAGTGAACAAATTTGTCCTTTTAATTGGTTTACCAAATTAACTCTATACCCAAATATCAGAAAGAACAAAATCATTCACTGCAGTTGAGGAAGCACTCTTATCTAACTTTACACTTCCTCTCTGAATTTCTAAAGGTATAGCTCCCTTATTATATTTGAAATAAATTTGAAATTATTTTCACACTTTTCCCAAAGTGCATAAAGATCTCTCAACTACTCTTGGGTAGCGAGGTAATTATATAAAAAGGAACTGCTCGAAGATGAACAGATTGAACTAATGTAGAGAAGCAAATTCACTTCAAAGAATGAACTTTTGCTTAAATTTTAACATGTATCATTAACAATGAATGAAAAAGAACTTTTGAAGAACTTACAATCAAACAACATTAGTTTGGGATTTCTAAAACATCGAATCACATTCACAAAGTAATAATAATTCAACACTCTAAACACAAAGTTTCAAAGCATAATTCGAAATTCTTCATATATGTATATTCGAACTTTAATGCACCAAGTCATTGAAAGCCAAAACATTCATATACTGGTTCCCAAAATACTATTATCAAAATCAAATCTATGTTAAAATATTGCTATCTAATCTCTATTTTCTATCCCCTATTTGCTTAAAAAAAACACAATTCAATGCCCTAGTATTTATAGTTTTTCAAACCCGAAGGGCCTCCATTAAAACCCAACCCTATCGGATTGGTACAAGAAATAGTTATAAAGATAGAAAATAGATATCAAAAAGAAAAGCCCCAATCGACAACCATTCAACTCCCAGTATCCGTGTTAGTTTTCTCCTCTTCTCCAACCATTTGACGCACTAGCTTCCAACTTCGAAACGTGGATACAAATTCTTGCGTAGCATGGGAGTATGGGTTCTTCAAGCTCATCACTCGGGCTCTACATGCATCTTTCTACCACTTATACTCTTTTACCTTTTGGTTCTGATGTGGCATCAAGCTCTCATTAAGGCGCAACATAGATTCAATGCTTGCCAAGGAGGTGAAATCATCGACCTTCGACGATTCTTCATCCTTGATCTGTTCTACTGCCTCGGTGAAACTCTTGATTAACGTTTTAGTGTCAATATTCCCTTTCTCGAATTGTAAGATGCCCATAGGATTGACAATATTTATGTCCTTTACTAGCTCCTCGTGCATTTCGGTGATTTTACTTTCGATGCTTTGTATTTCTTTGATGGTCTCTTTGTAAATGGACTCTTTCCAACACATATTATTCTTCAGAATGAAAAGTATGCAGGGGTCGATGGCCTTCACAGGATTTTCACTCAGGAATTTGGGGACCCTAAAATTTTCAACCTTTGAGACCTGTAGAACCACAACTTGACAGCGTGCTAATTCTATTTCCCATATTGGGATCAAGGTTTGAATCTCCCCTAGAAGCATTTCACCTTCGGAGTAGATGTTGACAACTTTAGAAATGAATTTATTTCCTTGATTTATTATGTTATTCGCCCATTTAGTCATAGTATCAGCTAATAGTTTTCCCTTCTACATCTGTTTCATCAATTGCTAGCTCTCAACAGAGTTGGGGTCAAAAGGTTGTGGAACATTAATTATAGGAGAATCACCTAGGTTGATCAGAGAATCGATATATGCAGCCATCATCACCACCATTGCCTTTAGTTCTTTCTTTTCCTTGGAATCTCTCTCTGATTGTGTGAGCATGTGGTCAGTAGAGAGCTTAAAGAAATTGTTACCAATACTCCTATTTATAGAACCTAATTCAAAAGAAGTAACTTGGAACCCTTCATCCTCGATCTCCCCAGATTCTTTCTTTTGTTTATAAGTGGCCACCTCTGCTATGATATTTCCTGTCACCAGATTTTTTATGAGAAAAGCATCTGTTTTTACTTTCTTTGTCTTAGAACCTCTGGTCGCATATCTAGTGACTATGTCCTTTACTGGTGTGGATACCGGTTGCAGACTCCATTTCTTGTTGATTGAATTTGACAACCACGAAGGGAAAAAAGAAGTGGTTGACATTACCTGAGTGTCCCGAGTTGGAGTTAAGAATTTAGGCTGATCTATTCTTTGGGCTTCAATGAATTGGACTTCACCATCTTCTTCATCAGGGGAAATGAATTTATAATCTAAACTTTTCCCTTGAGATGTCATCTTTTTTTTCTGAACACTAGGCTGCTTTGAGGCTTTGAATTTGGATTGGGATCTCATCTTGGGAGCTGTAGCTTTCGAATGGGGAGAGGACCTCAGTTTCTTTTCTAGAATCGGTGTGTCCCCTGCAATATGAGAAAATGGAATGTTAGATTGAAGTGGTCCTGGGGAAGAAATCACCCTAGAAGAAGACTCATTGATATTTCCTCATTTTTTCCTCTGTAGCCAATCATCTGTATAGGTCAATATGGATCTAGCTCTCAAATTAATATCATCTTCCTCCTCTTTGTTCTAGTCTACTGCTAGAAACTTTTCCTCATTTGATTCTTCCCAACCAGGTTCAATTAAGTATGAACTGTCTTCAATAATTCCTTGTGTTTTGAACTTCAATTTGAATGAATTGATTTGTTGTATGGTTAATCTAGAATGGTCTTTCTTCAAGACCTCTTCTTCATTTCCATAGTCTCTCCATAGATCTTCTAAATGAGGTGTGTCCGAAAGATTTACTTCAAGGCCAAGGGTTAGAGCTACATATCCCCTACTATCAAAGTTTCTCCTGCTATGGTAGAAACCAAGATTGAATCCTAGTAAATTGTTTCCAATGATGGAAGCATTATTCATGTTAGCACAGACTAAGGAGTCTAGTGCGATAGGGAAAGCTATTTCCCAATTATCCTAAGGAAGATTATCTTTAATGACTGAGAAAATTTGTTTGCATAATTTGGCCAAAATGAAATAATCTAGAGCATATCAGGTAATTTCAGAGGTTCATCCTCAAAGCCTCCAACTCTTAAATATGTGAACCTGGGAAATTGAATGAAATGACTCCCATATTGTTGAACTAGTTTCTATGCCTCAGAAGAAAGTCATGGCACTTGAACACCCTTTAGAATAAAATAAGTGCTTCCATACACTACATCATGCACCTTACAGAAATCTTCTAAAACTCGGTCTTTCTACAACAAAGGACAATACTAGAAAATGGTTATTTCTTCGTTCCATACCCCATGTGGAAGGATAGTGAGATCACATGTACAGACAATACAATAAGTCAAATATGAAGCCATATAGAAATCCTCACGAGATTCTTTGGCCCTTTTGAGTTGGTTCCTCAAGGAATTGGCAATGATCTCCACCCAATCCATCCACTGCTCACCTTTCAAGATAATTTCAATATATCTATTCATCCATTCTTCAAACAAATACACATCAGTTAAACCCTTCACCTTGTGCAATAATACAACTAGGTCATGTATATGGGGTTTCATGTGATCTTTCATAATGACTTTGGGTAGCCTAGACCCACCTCCATAGTTAACTTTGGTCCATTTTCTGGCAAGGGTGTTTCAGAAAACGTTAGGGGTTTCCTAGTATTGAGCCAAATCTCTAGTGGGTGAAAATGCGGAAAAGGTATTTGTTGTTAATCGTAAAATAGATGAAATGGTTTCCCTTGAGATAGAAAGTATTGTGTTTCCATTCACATCTATTATGCTTCTACTCCTAACATCGTAATGGTCAATGCAAAGTTGTAGAAGTTCAGGGCTTACGAAAGCAGGAGGAAAGGAAACGGCTTCAATCAACCCACTTGTTAACACTTCCATGCACCCCTTAACCTCTTTGGTATTCTCAAGAAAATTTGTTTGTAGCTTTTCCACATTTATGCCTTCTAAATTCGTATCACAGATCACTGGTCTCTTACATTATAGGCTAGAAGCATTGCCGAAAATGTGCAAGACTAACTTCATTTTCAACAAAATAAGCAAAACCTCTACTAGACAATCCTTTTGAAAATAACAGATTTGTAGAACAAACCAAAGATTTCTAAATTCTCACCTGCTTTATGCTGAAAACCAAATGACTTCCTCTACCTTCCTTAATAGCTCCTTCTCTATTACAAAGTAGTTTACTGAGCTACTTAACGATTTTATTAAAGGAAAGATTTGCATGCGGAAGTATTGGATCATTAATGGACATGATGACATATCACCTCATATCAACCTTGGCATGTTCGAAACATTGTAGCATGAGCTTTTCATTTAATGATTTCCCTTTTCACATAAATCAACAATGATCAATTTCGTACAATATCCGATCATCCTTCAAGTCGAAGATCTTTTCTCCCACTCATAATGATGACGACTTCCTCCTTGGAAAAAGAAAAAAATATTTTGATTTTTGATATCTAACACGAGCCTCAATTGATTGTGGAAAGGCAATGCGCTGTATTTTAGAAACAAATTATCACCATTCATTCTGATCAAGAACTACTTTGAACTACTTTGAACTACTTTGAACTAAGACTCAAAGTGCTTCGAAGAGCTTCAATGAAGGCCACCGCATAAAGAGAACTTCCTGCCAAAGGAAGAAGCATTAGTATGAAAATCTTAGGTTGAACTACTTCGAACTACCTTGAGTTAAGGTTCAAAGTGGTTCAAAATGGTTCAAAGAAAGGGGATCACAACCACGGAAGCTTGTGACAACAACTTCAAGGAACGGAGAAGGTAAAAGTGATGAGGAGAAGACTTCAAACAAATATAGGTAGAGGGAGGTTTGAAGGAGATCCTTGGGAAAAGAATTGGGCGACTCTACACACAACTAACATTCCCTCAAGTAGTGATACTTGATAGCAATGTGTTTTGTCTTAGTGTGTATCACTTAGACTCTTTGAAATGTTACTAGCACTTTTGTTATCACAATAGATAACTACTGGATCTATAATTTCTTCTTTCATAGCTTTAAGTAATTTCATTATCCACATAATGTTTAATAGTTCATTGTAGCTTCCACATACTTAGCTTCAATTGTTGATTGGGAAATATCATTTTGTTTCTTTCTTGTCCATGACACCAATCTATTTTCTAGAAAGAATGCACCTCCACTAGTTATTTTTCTATCATAATTATTTCCCACCCAATTTAAGTTAGTGAATACCTTCAGTTCAAATTATCACTTCTCTCATAATATAATCTATAGTCTTTTGTACCTTTTAGATATCTCATTATCCTTTTCACTTTCATAATGTGAATCTCCTTAGTACTTTCTAAAAATATAGCAACTATCCCAATAGTTAATGCAACATCATATCTACTATGAATAACACATTGCAATTTTCCAATCATGGATCTATATAAGGTTTGGTTCACATCAATAGATTCATCATTCTTTGATAACTTTGCAGTCTTGAATCTTCCATTCTAGAAATCTTTAGTATCTCCTTGATCTTTTTAGATTGAGTAATAAAAATTAAAAACTTCATTTAACATACTTGTAATCCAGCAAAGAATATGATTTCACCAAACATATACATTTGAAATTCCTTCTTCATTTCATCAACAAATGATTTGCACAACGATTATCTTCCTCCAAATATAATTTCATTAAAAAATATTTCAGATATGAGTACTTCAATGTCCTTACCTTTCTTCAAATATAGATTGTTTTTATCATTTGTCCTTTCAAAACCAATCTTCACCAAATAGCTATGTAGTCTTTCATACTATTCTCTTGGGGCTTGTTTCAATCCCTAAAGTGCTTTGTTTAGTTTACATACCATATTCTTATTGTTTGGATCTACAAATCCTTTAGGTTTTTCAATGTAAACTTCTTCCTCAAGTACACCATTCAAAAATATAGATTTGACATCCATTTGATATACCTTGAAATTCTTGTAGGCTGAATATGCAAGCAGAGTTTTTACTCGTTCAAGACTTGCCACAAGAGAAAAAGTTTCTCCATATTTCAACTAATTCTTCTTCATCATGTCCTTTGCATGCTAGTCTTGCTTTTTTTCTTGTTATTTCACGATTTTTAGTGAGTCATTTTCTAAAAACCCACTTTGTTCCAATGGCATTTTGGTCTTTAGGTCCTGGCACTAAAGTCCAAGTATTGTTCTTCTTCTCAATTTGGTTAATTTCCTTGTTCATTACTTGAATCCAATCTTCATTGTCTAAAGCATCTTTTACTATGTTGGGCTCAAATTCAAAAAGTAATCATGTGTCATCTTTGAGTCTTTTTCTTTTCATAACACTTAATTCAACATCACCAATAACTTGTTTAGGTTTGTGATGTCTTTATATAAACTTTGCTAGCACAGGTGGTTTACTTCTATGTTCTTCTACAGGTTCATCTTGGAAAATAATCTCATTTTCTCTTTCTTGTTCAAGTTCTAGTTCATCTTCTACATGCTCAAAATTTTCTATATGATGATCAATTTTCCTATTCATGACTTGGCAATTTTAGTATATTTAATGACACCCAGTAATTGTTGTTCGACAATTTGTTACACTACATATTTTCTTGTTCATTTGGAGTGCTAGGAGAACCATAATACATATAGATGAATGTATTGTAGTCTTTAGGCTCTAATTTGCATGCAGTGTCACTTCTTTCTACAAACTCATCAATTTTCACATTTGTGCTTTCCACAACTTTGTTAGTGTTAGAGTTCAAACACTTGTAAGCTTTGCTCTTGGTGAAATATCTTAGGAATATACCTTCATCACACTTTGCATCAATTTTTCCATTCCTATTATCTTTAAGTATAAAGCATCTACTTCCAAATTTTTTGAAAAATTCCACATTAGGAGCATATCCATATCATAGTTCAAAAGGTGTAGCATTTGTACATTTCTTGACTTGTGCTCTATTTAGGGTGTGGAGAATAGTACTAAAAACTTCTCTCCAATACTTATTTCATACTATAATCTATTTAGGGTGTCGAGAATAGTACTAACAACTTCTCTCCAATACTTCTTTGATACACTCTTCTCCATCATGAATGTTCTTGCATAGTCCATTATTGATCTCTTTCTCCTTTCAACTATCCCATTCTAATGAGAGGTCCTCGGTGCTAATATCTATCTTTTAATTCCCCTATCATTGTATAATGTATTGAAATCATTTGAAATGAATTCACCACCTTTGTTAGATCTTAATGACTTTAGGCTCTTCCTTGTTTCTTTTTCAAATCTGGCTAAATACCACTTGAATAATTGAAAAGTGTCAGATTTAGCTTTAAGGAACATCTCGGTCATCATCCTAGAGTAGTCATCAACAAATAGAATGAAATGTGTATCTCCACAATATCTTTGAACATCAATAAGTCCACATAGGTCCATATGAACCAACTCCAAAATATTAGTAGAAGTGTATGTTTTTCTCTTAAAACTAGACTTGGTCATTTTTCCCAACTGACATTGTTTACACATAGCATTATCAGGCTTCTTTAGTTTAGGAAACCCTCTTACTTTCTTCATTTTAGTGATATTCAACAAATTTTCAAAGTTTACATGGCATAAACTCTTGTGCCATAACCAAACATCTTCTTATTGTGCAAAAAAACATGTCTCATTAGATACATCTAGATAGAGAAAGTTACCTCTTGTCTGATCACCACTTCCAATCAATGTACCATTAACATCATCTATTTGGCCTTCCTATTATGGAATTTGACTCTATAACTAAATTTTTTGAACTATGAAATACTCAACAGATTATAGTTAAGTCCTTCAACCCACTAAACATTGTCACATTTTATCTTGTCAGTTAGTTGAATAGTAGTGTTACCTTTTACAAGACATGGACTATGATTACCAAATTTAACAAATCGACCTATGTATGGACCAATATTCTCAAATTTATCTTTATCACTATTCATATGATTTGAACATCCACTATCAATTATCCATCTATAAATTTTGTTTACATATGAGATCAATACAATTTTTTCATCTTCATCAGAATCTTCTTTGATAGAAGTATAGACAACTTCATCATCATTATTTTCATATTCATTTTTATTTTCTTCTTTAGCATATATAAGAAGATTTCTTACCATTTTCATCTTTTTTTCTCTTGTAGTCTCTATAATCTCTTCTTCCTTTGTACTTTCATTCCTTTCTTTCATCCTTATACTCCTTGTCAAGGCACCTAGTAACATTATGACAGACTTTTTAACATAAAAATAGATAATGGGTAGTTTATCTTTGTATTTTCCTTTTCCTCTTCCAAATTGTTTTGCAATAAGGACTTCAAGTTCATCAACCTCATCATCAAAACTACCACTATCACTCTTCACATGTTTTCATTTTCTTTTCCTAAAAACTAATTTTGACTTAAATAAAGATTCAATAGTAGCAAGTGTATAGTTATCAAAGTTAGACATCTCAAAAGAAATTAGTCTACCAATTACACCTTCCAAGTTCAAAGTGTTACTTGGTGCACATTTCACTTCTTGAATTATAGACACTCTAATGAAATATATAGGGAGTAGAGTCCTCAATACCTTTCTTATCACAATTTTATCTTTGATTTCTCTATTTTTAGAAAAAATAGCATTAATAATGTCTTTGACTCTTGTGCAATATTACACTTTACTCTCACCTTCCATCATTCTCATACCATCAAATTTACCTCTCAGGCTCTCTGATTTTCCTCTCAAAATATTTTCATCACCTCCATTTATGATTTCAATTTGTACCACATTTTCTTTGTAGCATCACAATCTTTTAGTTCATAAAAATCAACATAGCTTAGGGCTAAGGAAATCTTCAAAATTGCTTGATTGTTTTCTTGTTTTTTCTTCAATTGATCAGCTATTAGAGGAGTAGTTTTTACCTTTGCATACTCATTATCCACAAAGTTGATAGAAAAATCACTGATACTAGATAAATATAGCCTCATCAAGGTTTGTTATGAAAAATAGTTCTCTTTATTTAGCTTTGGTACATCTCTCTTGTGAGTCATGATGTCATCTTTCTCACTTAGAGGAAGATTAGGAGAAGAAGAGACATAAGGCTTGTTATGTTGAAAAAGAAAAGATGTCAATCATCATGTCATCTTTTTCATAGTCAAAGTTATGATCAATAATTTTATCCCAAATAGTGTTGCCATTAATGAATACTTGTTGATCATATTTAGAAAGATGAGTCTTAATTAGGGAATATATTGAATCTTTGGGTTTAACCATGGAGGAAAATCTGTAGTTAAGTGTGCTCAAGTTGGAGTAGTACTAGGATGGGTGACCCCTCGAGAAGTCTCTATGCTTCACCCCTATGAGCATCACCTAGATCCAATGAGTGCTAAGTGTTCCATTTATTCTCATGAGAGATGGATTCATGTTGAATCACTATCCATGAAACATGAGTCAATGAGTTTGACTCAAAATCACACAGTTAAATCTTGATAGCAATATCACAATATATTCAATCAACATCTTATGCATCTAGGGTAGATAATGACCCATCGAAAGGAAATACAAAAGGAGATCTAAAAATCACAAAAAAAAAGTAGATCAAGATACACAAAAATCTAACATATAAAGAGAGATAATGAAATGTAACCCCAAAAAACAAAAAAAGGGGTAAGAAAATGGGTTCAACACAATGTTCAATTTGGTTAAGTCAAGGAAAAATACGAGAAATTGCCCAAATAATAATATCAAATTATAAGAAAGAGGGTTCACATTGGGTCCACCAAAATGTTCAGTGGTGAAATGGAAGGACTTTAATAGGATGTAGACTTCCACTTTATGGGTCACTAAGCCAAGTATGATTCCAGTTATGATCCAAATTAGATTATCAAGGAACTAAAGGGAGAAGGGTGCTAATACTAAATCTAGGTTGTAAAGAGGAATGTCATATAATAAAATATATTATCTTAGTCCCTTTGATAGGATAATGTGAGTGTAAAATTGAATGAATTTCTTAAAGAATGTAAATCAAGATGGTATGTAAAGAAAAATAGCCTGATTAAGATGCAAATCTAGGGTAAAGATATGAAAGGAAATAAAATATGAAAGACTCACCTTGAAATGCATAGAGGAATATGTATTTAAGCTTAAAAAATTTTGGATTTGAATATTTTTCTTAACTTTTGATTGTGGATCCTAGAATGGAATGACAAAACAAAGAAAACCCAAAAATCTCCCAAAATCTAAGAGTGAAAGAAAATTTTGACCTAGAATGACATCCTAGATCTAGGTTGACATATCTGTGACTTGTAAGTTGATGACTCTAGAGAGCTTGCAAATAGTAGGTCTAGATTTGTAATTCTTTTCTCTCCTAGCCTATAAATAACCACATAAAAGAAGGGATTTTGGGTTGGGGTTTGATGAGGGCTTTCCTTGGTCAAGCCCTAGGTTAAGGAATTAACCATTATTGATAAATGTAAATGTAAATAACTATATAACAAGAAAAATATTAATATTGACCTTAATTGAATGTCTATAAATGTTTTGTGTTGTATACCTGAGTTCGGTATGAAGGAGGTACGATATCTCCACAATTGTAATGGATCTACAATATCCACATCAAAGAGCCATGAATATAAATGTGGATGAATTATTAAGATAATGAATGCATAAATATATATCGCATGCCTTTATGGCCAACAATAAGATATATCTTGAAGAGGAAATACTCACAAAGAATCCTTGAATGCATAAAGAAAACTCACATACTTGCTTGAATGCTTGAGCTCCTTGACTTAATTTCTTCAATTCCTTGAGGATGAGATGCCATTAATGAGATGCGATATGAAAATAAATCCCCCAAGCCTCCTTATATAATATTTTATAGGCGGGAAAAATACTAAGGCAAGTTGAGGAGTATGATTAAATAATTGGCAAACTCGAGGAATTTCAAGCCCCGAATCCTGCAACCACCAAGGACTAGGTCAACCAAGATCAAAGTAGTCTTGGAATAGGTTGATCAGGGAGGATTATATTTAATTGGGTTGACCTAGTCTATACTATGTTGACCTTGGTCAACTTCAACCCAGAGGATAGGTCAGACAAGCCATAGAACGTGGTAGGAGAGGGTAGAAAGATAACAGGCTGATTTGGTCAAAAGGCTAGTGTGATAATACCTAGAAGACAATGCCACAAAATGAGATATGAAAAAAAAAGTGAAATGAAAGAGTAGAAGAGGAGAAGATACATTAAGCATAGGTCTATCCATGGTCCAAGAGAGGAATTATGGAAAAAGATGCTAAAAGGACTTAAAATGCAAGTGTGTCCATTTTAAGAAAGTTCAATTCTTGAACATGAGATAACTCCCTCAAAGAATCATGGAATGAGATACCCCCTACTTTTTCACAATAATTATTTTAATAACTCATTCGATGTAACAAAAAATTTCTTCGGTACCAAACTAAACTTGATTATATTAGTGCAATAAAAATATTCTTGGGGAAGGCCATTTAGAAGGACCGTTATGTTCTTCCCATTGATCATGACATAATCACACATTTTCAAAACCCTCTAATAAGGAAGATAGTCTACATTAGTTGCCAACAAGATGAATTATTTTGGGAACCTTCAAAATTTGGTAATTACTTAATCAAACAAAGTTAGAATTCAACTACACAAAGGGAGTTAAAAAAAAAACTCAAACATGTGACATTCTCATTCTATTGTAAAAATTAAGTCCTACATAAATTTGTTTTCTTCATGTGGATTTCTCTGAGGAAAAATATTAAAACCAAGAATATGTTAGAAAAAATAAATATTGCACAACCTTTTAGATATGTTCAATGTATTGAAGAAAATGAAATAATTGACCACTTTGTTTTTTAATAATTCCCATTTACAAGAAAATATTGATCACATGTCATGACTAAATTGAACCTATAAATGCCATGACCCAACACCTTGTGTGAATGTCTCAAGACTTTCCAAACCTCTCTTTCAATTCAATTTTTCTAGCATCTCAAAGTGCTCTATCATAATCATAATATGTTCAATACAGTGGGAATTGAAAAATTAATTTTTTAGGGAAAATGTCACGCTAGTTAATAAGAATTAGTTTCCATTAAGATGTCCATATTAGAGGTAGTCAATAACTTTGTGATAAATAAATCATGAAACTACTCCTTTTCACAGTGAGGCATTAGAATTATCAAAAATTGAAATTTTTTGTCTATCTCACCTTTCACTATATCATCCCTAGGTGTTAATGTTCTTTCTAAAGACATAAGAAAAATTAAATGTCTATTCTGTTGTGTGAATTTTTTGAAAATGAAATTTGATGGGGCATCAAGAGATAACCTAGAAGCTTCTGCTATTGATATCTATATAAAAATTATCTAGGTGATAATGACATTTAAATCTACATATATTCCTTGTGGAATAAATAATGTTCTTGAGAAAAATGCACTTCTAAGTTGACTAACATTGCAAACATATTGAGACTATCCAAAAAACACATAGAACAATATTCTAGTGTGACTATCAAAACATGCATTCAAATCTAAATATAATCAATTGAGGGATAACATATATCCTAAAACAATCACTAGGTTAATGAATTTTAACTACTATAACAAATGGTTCTGTTAGATATTCTAACCTTTCATGCATAAATGATCGAAATATAGTCAAATATATTCACATTTTACTATACTAAGATTAAGTATTATTTAATCTTAATAGGAAGGAGGTCATCATGTGATGATTAAAAAATTAAGATTTAAACTTTTATGTTCTCCTTGATCCTTTGTACTATATTTTTAATTGTCTACTCATGGAACACGGTTTTCTATTATGTGGTGATGATACATGGGTAAAAGCACAAACCTATGTCACCATTTTACAAAGGAAAAGGCTAACAAAAGTATAAATGGTCATCTTTAATGACATAAAATTGGTAGTATTATTTAGAATTTGATATTGAAATAAACTAATGATATGTGTAGAAATGGATGAATGTTAGGATTATATTTTTTAATAATTATTTGGAATAAGAATCGATATAGTTTCCTAATTTTTGAAGATAATTTTTTACTTGTTGAAAAATGCTGAAAATTAGGGGTTTAGTTCCCACCACAAAATAATGTGGAAATAAACTTATTTCCCTTTGATCTTAGATTATGTTATAGATAACATATACAACTAGAACAATAAAAAAATATAATTGGCTTTAGACCTATATTTTATCTTTTATAATGATTCAAAATTAACTCATCTAAGATCAATAGTTTTCATCTTCCATCACAAATCTAAAAACAAATCTTTTCTAACCGAAAGAAAAATTATACATTCTTGAAGAGGACTCTCTCCTCTAGAATGTCATGTGATTTTTAAATTTTTTTGATATGATTTAAATATTTTTCCTTTCTAAAATTTGACATTTTCTCGAGTGTTAAAATATACTATATCTAATCTAAACAATATAAACTCTATATGAGAATATTCTTGACTTTGAACTCTATAAAATGGTGTTTATATATTATTAAAAAAATGTCATAAAAATAGTAAGATGTCATGCCCAAAATACCGAGCAAAAATACACCAACAATTTTTTTTTGAATAATTAATCTACTAAGTTGATGCATGGTACGCTGATCAAGTTATGGAAAATGACATAGGATTAAAGTGAGTTTCAAAAACATATCATTAAGATGCAAAGTTGTCATCTCCAGATAGTGTACGGGTTCAAACCCTTGAAGTCTTAAAGATACGGATATACGAAAATTCAAATTAACATTACTAACTACTCTTAAGTAACTCACCTTACACCTAACTAACTTTATTACTCACTAACCCATCAAATAAAACATATTAAATAAATACTTAACGAGCAAATAACCTTAATAACTTACTTATTAACTAAACTAAATATAATCTAACACTAATTATAATCTAACATTTCCTATAATTAAAATCTAACATTAATACTAACTTAAATAACAACTAACTCTAACTAATTAAAATCTAATACTAATACTAACATTTAAAACTTAAAAAATATATCCTAACTTCTAACATCTTTAATAAAATACTAATCTAACCCCAAACCACTAACTCTCTAAACTCACATACTTACTAACTAATATAATTTTAATATTTCAAAAAAAAAATACCTAACTATACTAATATTATCATCTATTATATTTTAACTTTAACTATTAACATTATCTAATAAATTTTACACAATTTTAATATTTTTAATAAAATATCTTAACCCAAAATAAAATTAACTTTCCACCTAACACTTCACTATAATATTAAAACAAAATTTATAAACTAATTAATTACATCCAACTTTAACAATAATCACTAACTATACTTTTAATAAAATAAATAAATATTAAAACAATTAATAAACTAACATTTTAATGATTAAATTAATATTACCTAAACTTACTTTTACCTTTTTCTAATTACTGGCAATTAAATTTTTACTAACCTATTCCCACTAACAGCTCATTAATTAATATAACCTTTACCATCTACCCCACACTAACTCCAAGCCTAACTACCTTCCCCCCATGCTACCCATGTTAAAAGCTAACCCAAAAAGGTGGGCTTAAAAAAATGTTGCAAGAGATGAAAAAAGAGTTCTTTTTAAAAAAAATTATTGAATTTAAGAAAGGGAAAGAAAAAGAATACCAAACTTTAATTAATGTGAAATCAAAACAGCAACTTTATTCCCTCTTGTCATGTCATGTCGGATGGTTAGATAGGATTTTGGAAAAAAAAATGTAGTTATGGTAAAAAGTTTAGTGGGTAGGATATGTTAGAAATATATTTTAATGTTTTTTTTTTAAATTTAAATTTAAAATACCTATTATGTTCAACTAATATATTTAAAAGAATTTAAAATTCTCTGTTGAAAAGGGAAATTAACTTCTTCCCCATACAAATTCCAAAGAGCATATTTGCTCTAGGGATTAGATTTTTTTTAGCCCATTATTTTTTTTCTAAGTGTAGATTTTGAATGCCAAATATATTTTTCATGTTTAAGGGAAAATAATTTTTTTTTTTTTAAAGTGATGGATTTGAGCAAAACATATCTATTTAACCAAGGGGGTTATATATATATATATATATATATATATATATATATATATATATATATATATATATATATATATATATATAAAGTGATAATAGGGTTAATGTAATACTTGAATAGAGAGTTGAATATTTTTACTTAACATTCATGAAAATTACGAAATGATGTGCTAATCAAACACCGAATTTTCTTTAACATATTTTGAACTCAAATTGCATAACTCAATATATATTGTCATTTTATCTAATTTAACACTAATCAAATGAATACAATTTTGAACCATAAGAATGCCACAGAAAAGGGTAAAACGTCATTGTATCTACTTTTCGATAAGCACATGCATATAAACTGAATTACAAGAAATATCATATGAAAGGAACATACTCAACTTTTTTTAATTCAATCATCTGATTCAACGACTCCCTCGAAAAAGAACTAGGGAAGAAAACCCGAGATTGTAGTCATTTCCACAATAAGTTTAACAATCACATTTTTACAATGGGATCCTTATCCTAAGGAGAAATCTTCCAATATTTGAATTTAAATAGAAACTCTAAATTTTCTAAATTTAAATAGGGTAGTCATTTCAAAAATCTACAAACACATCAAGGTAACTGTGGAGAGAATGAAATTGATCGGGAGCCAAGCAATCTTAACATGAAGACAATTTCAAACATTCACTCCCATTCAGGTTTGCACAACAGGTTCAACATTGAACCATACTAGGGAGAAGGTGGATTTTTCCAATAGGAGACATTGACCACAACACCATAACAAGTGCCCTTTTGAGGCTATAACTCAAGAACTTCTATTGTTCCATTTCATAAATTTCAAAACTCAAAACATAATTTGTGCTAACGAGTAGGGGCCTATAACACCCTAGTCTCTCCCCCTCTCCTCATCCTGAGAAGAGACTCTGCACTATCAAAGTCCAATTAAAGACCTCCTCCCATACATGGTCACTTTTTCCCTATTCGAGGGTGAGTAATGCTAATACAATGGAAAACCATTAAAAAAAAACCCATTTAAATCTCTCTCAAACATATCCAACAAACACACGAACATACATATGCAAACAAAATGACTTAACCATGAACACAACATCAAGAAAAAGAGCTCGAAGGGTTCCTACCTTCATAATAAGGTTATGAAAATTGAATAATTTGAGATGAGTTTCCCTTCCTTCTCCTTCTCCTTCAATCCTGGATTGCTCTATAAAACTAGAGGTTGGGTGAACACTCCTTCTCTCTCAAATTTGCCTCTAAATAAGACACTAACTCAACCACTTTCAAAAAGTAATAACTCCCCCACTTAGCTAAATGTTCTAGAGTCTTCTAACTCAACTAGTCATAAGGCTAACCTTAAGGTGGAGTTAAAGTTATCCAACTCATGATGAAAATATTCAATTTTTGCAATAAAGAAAAAATGGGATTTTTGGGTGACTATAAAAGTCAACAAAAGGGGCTAGGGGGGTGGAAAATGCCTCCAACCCATACTCATACCCCTTAGGTATTTATTTTTCATGATTTTTGGCTCCTAGGACTAATAAGAGACTTAACAAAAGCTTAGAAATTTTAGGACTTTCTAACAACCTTCAAAAATGCAAATTACTCATTAATCTTGATTAGGGTAATTAATCTCGATTACTAATTGATTAGCAAAAAGGTCACTAACCTAGTCCAACTTAGACTTTTAGGTTACTTGATTAACCCTAATTATCATGCTAGAATGCATGTACAAATCACGAGTGTCAAACATGAAAAAGTTTCAAACATTTGATCATTTTGGATAATCTAGATCACTTGGTTTCTTGCCGAGAAGGATAGGGAAGTTAGAGAGAAGACAAAGGTCGAAGATATAGGGGTTCGATGCATGAAGCGGAATAGGTTCCTCACCTTATGCAACTATTAATGACAAGATTCAACACAGGTGCCTTAAGATTTTAGATTGAAGAAGCAAGAGGAGTGTAAGTTTATGAAAGTGATTGGCTATAAAGAGGGTATAAACCATCAAAAATGGGCAAAATAGTGTACACAAAAAGTGATCTAAAACCCCATTTGAGAAAAACCTAGAAACCATTTTCAAAATTGAGAACTTTGATTTTTTGGCAAATTGAGCTTCTAAGGTGCACAGGTTTGCAGCTCTGTAGCTCCACAATTCAGAGGTGTACCAACAATTAACTGGTTGTTCCAAAAATAACACTTTTTATGCATTGAAAATTCATTTTGACAGTAGTTTAACTTTGACACACACCTAGTGAAGGACCAGCTTCTAATTTTGGCACCTCTAGACACTCCTACTTTGACTGAAGGCTTCCTCCTATTTCTTCTCTCATATTTTCTTTGTTTTTGACATGTAAAGGGCTCATGCATCCAATTAATGAATAAAATATGGATGGAGTCCCTCTAAGCACTAGATTAATTGTTAGATTGTATATATTTAATTTGTTTTATTGTTTAAAAGCATTTTATTACATGAAGAATATCTCTCACTCTCAACACAAATTGAGAAGACAATTTTTTATAAATACCCCATTGTAATATGTAACAAAGGCCATCATTATTATGCAATAAAATTATGCTTTTGGTGCTCGCATTTGGAGTGTAGTGATTTTTGCCTGAATGTATCATTGTTTTGTGAATTTTGTTCATGAGATTATGATTGAGCCAAAGGTTTATTGCATTTTTTTTGGTTTTGTGATCTTTTAGTTCTAGTGTTTGCTACAAATTTACAAATTTCACTAATGTATCGAGCTTGAGAATATATCATCAAATTGTGCCTGCATATCCTTTTGTCTCGCATGAGTACACTTTTCATGGCCTTGCAATTTGATGAAAGGTGAAATATGATACAATTGTTAAAGTTTCTCACCAATGATTGCTTCAGTGGATTCTAGGAAGCGTTGCTCCTATTTTTATTGGTTTCCTATCGATTTCTTCAAAAGTTCAACTTGCAACATGTTGTTTTCTATAGCTTATGTCTATTTAGGATTTCAATTTCAAGTTATTTCAATTTCATGTTATTTTCTTTCAATTTTTTTATTTTCTTTGCTAACCCCTTGTTAGGATAGGAACTCATTTTAGTTGAACTGTTAGAATTGCATTCATTAAAAAAACAAAAAATACAAAAACATTGTTCTTTTGTGTATTATTTTGAGACAACAAACATTTTTACTTCATTCTGAGATCATAATAGAACCAACACAGGCCTTCTCATGAAAAATCACATTTATCTTCAACTAAGAAAATTTTGGTACGTCACAAGACAAATACTGAACCTTGGAGTTGATCCCAAAAGATTAGCTTTTCAAGAGAGGAATTGCACAATGGATGCTTGCCATTGACCTCATGCATAACAACCACCCAACAGGTATACATATACCTAACATCATAAACATCACCAATTAAGGAATACTGAATTGTCTAAAAGCATAAAACCTAATCATTGAGGTACCAAAATCAACACCCTTATCATCAGGTGAAAATGCCTCATATCTTTGTTAGTGAAATTTTAATGTTTAAATAGTCAAGATAATGTAGTAGTTATCGAATCATTGAGTATTAAAACATGGATGTATCAACTACTCTTAATTCCATCATGACATTCACAACATAAAACATTACTTCATATTCGTTCTAATCTCCTACAATATATTTAACAAAAAAATTTATATTTAATAAGTACATGGGTATGTGCAGAATCATGGTGTACCAAACTATGGCCTTAAATGACAGTGAAAAATCAGTAAATCAGGTTTATGTCAACTTGACACATAATTTTGAAGTGGTTATGGACTTTATATCGAAAAGTTGTAAGAAAATAATCTATAAGAAATTGAATATAGTTTCTAAACTACCAGGCCTTATTAGGAGAAAAATAAATTAATTGATCAAAAGTTTGAATTTTAATGCATTACTAAGAAAATTTCAGGGCAAAAATAAAAAGTAGGTGTATGTCTGACCACCTTAATCAAAATCAAATCATAATATTTTTTAAATATAATTATAGATATGAAAAGTAGACTCATGCCCGGATGTGATGCATATTTTTCGGTATTTTTATTCCAAATAAATAATTAACTATGAATTTTCTACCAAAACTTTTTCAGAAAAAAAAAGTCCCGTGTCTGACCAC
Source organism: Cupressus sempervirens (assembly GCA_028749045.1). Lineage (NCBI taxonomy): Eukaryota > Viridiplantae > Streptophyta > Pinopsida > Cupressales > Cupressaceae > Cupressus > Cupressus sempervirens. The sequence continues at coordinate 793,660,528 of CM053785.1, forward strand.
CCTAACTAATAGAAAATTTTACCAAATTAAAATTTTTTTTTTCTTATACTAGCCAAAGTATAGAATGTGACGCAACTTTTAGATTTAAAAAATGTTATACCGTTTGAAAGTTATAGCTATTTTTCAATCAGTATGTCAATCAACACTTTACAATTATCTTCATTAATAATTAACTAATAAATACTTATCGAACTCAAAATTTGACAGAAATTATATTTATGGAATCAAGAGATCGATATTATAAAAAAAAATTCATTTTATTCAATTTTGATCAAAATAACATTGTCAGATGGCTACCCGAAGTCTGAGTATCACTAAAACCCTCTTCAAACACGTCTTTTGGGTTTACCAGGTAGGCTTGGTATTTACCAAGTCTAATCAGATATTCAATTGCAATTCGGATATCCAATTTTAAATTGGATACCTAATTATAAATCGGATATCCGATATGTTGAGGTGGGCAAATTTAAAATCTCAACCCATTTTGGAGGGAAAATTGGGTTTAAACGTCACAACTTATTATTTCTAAATTATTTCACTTATATTACTATGTAAAGATGTATTTTAATATATTATATATATATAATAACGTAATGTAAAGATATAAGATATAATCTAACAATATATACTAATATATTATGTTAATCTTATTACAATCTATAAATATAATTTATATTATTATTATTTTTACTAAATATAATAACGTAATATTTTCATTAAATATAATATGTATTATATATATTATTATATTAATATGTATGTTATTAATATATATATATATATATATATATATAATAACATAATATTTTTATTAAATATAATAAAGTAATACATATATATATATATGTTATTAATCTATATATAATAACGTAATATTTTTATTAAATATAATAATGAAATATATATATATATATATATATATATATGTATGTTATTAATAGATATGTATATTATTAATATATATGAGTCAAAGGGAGTCATAGGTCAACCATTGACCCCCTTTGATGCATTAAACAATGACATATGTCCTTAGGGGTCCCAAGAGCCCTAGGGACATATTACAATGGTTAATATGGGTCAAAGGGGGTCATAAGGTGACCTATGACCCCTTTTGATCGATTAAATGACCATATATGTCCCTACAGGTCTTAGGACCCTGAGGTACATATTTGAATCGTTCATATGGGTCAAAGGGGGTCATAAGGTGACCTATGACCCCATTTGACCCATTAAATGATGACATATGTCTCCAGGGGTCCTAGGACCCCTAGGGACATATTCGAATGGGTAATATGGGTCAAAGGGGGTCATAGGTCCCTTTGACCCATTAAATGATGACATATGTCTATAGGGGTTCTAGGACCCCTAGGAACATATTCGAATGGGTAATATGGGTCAAAGGGAGTCATAGGGTGACCTATGACTCGCTTTGACCAATTAAATGATGACATATGTCTCTAGGGGTCTTAGAACCCCTAGGAACATATTCGAATGGGTAATATGGGTCAAAGGGGGTCATAGGGTGACCTATGACCCTCTTTGACCCATTAAATGACAACATATGTTGGCAAGGGTCTTTGGACCCCTAAGAACATATTCGAATGGGTCATATGGGTCAAAGGGGGTTTTGACCCATATGAACAATTCAAATATGTCGCTAGGGGTCATAGGACCCCTAAGGACATATTTGAATCATTCATATGGATCAAGGGGGGTCATAAGTGACCTGTGACCCCCTTTGACCCATTAAATGATGATATATGTCTCTAAGGGTCCTAGCACCCCTAGGGACATATTCGAATTGTTCATATGGGTCAAAGGGGGTCATAGGGTGACCTATGACCTTCTTTGACCCATTAAACGATGGCATATGTCTCTAAGAATCCTATAACCCTTAGGGACATATTCGAATCGTTCATATGGGTCAAAGGAGGTCATAGGGTGACCTATGACACCCTTTGACCCATTAAACGATGACATATGTCCCTAGGAGTCCTAGGACCCCTAGGCACATATTCAAATCGTTCATATGGGTCAAAGGGGGTCATAGGGTGACCTATGACCCCCTTTTACCCATTAAATGATGATATACTGCTTTGACCCATATGAACAATTCAAATATGTCCCTAGGGGTCCTAAGACCCTTAAGAAAATATTCAAATCGTTCATATGGGTTAAAGGGGGTCATAGGGTGACCTATGACACCCTTTGACCCATTAAATGATGAAATATGTCCTTAGGGGTCCTGGGACCCCTAAAGACATATTCAAATTGTTCATATGGGTCAAAGGGGGTCATAGGGTGCCCTATGACCTCCCTTTGACCCATTAAATGATGACATATGTCCCTAAGGGTCCTAGGGACATATTCGAATGGGCCATATGGGTTAAAGGGACCTATGACCCCCTTTGACCTATTAAATGATGACATATGTCCCTAAGGCTTCTAAGACCCCTAGGGACATATTCAAATCATTCATATGGGTCAAAGGGGGTCATACAGTGCCTTATGACACCCTTTGACCCATTAAATGATGACATATGTCCCTAGGGGTCCTAGGACCCATAAGGACATATTTGAATCATTCATATGGGTCAAAGGGGGTCATAGGGTGACCTATGACCCCCTTTGACCCATTAAACGATGACATATGTCCTTAGTGGTTCTAAGACCCCTAGGGACATATTCGAATGGGTAATATGGGTCAAAGGGGGTCATAGGGTGACCTATGACTCTCTTTGACCCATTAAATGATAGCATATGTCTCTAGGGGTCCTAGAACCCCTAGGAACATATTTGAATGGGTAATATGGGTCAAAGGGGGTCATAGGGTGACCTATGACTCTCTTTGACACATTAAATGATAACATATGTCACTAGGGGTCCTCGGACTCCTAGGAACATATTCGAAGGGTCATATGGGTCAAAGGGGGTCATAGATCATAGGGTGACTTATGACCCCCTTTGACCCATTAAACGATGACATATGTCTCTAGGGGTCCTAGAACCCCTAGGGACATATTTGAATTTTTCATATGGGTCAAAGGGGGTCATAGGGTGACCTATGACCCCCTTTGACCCATTAAATGATGACATATGTCTCTAGGGGTCCTAAAATCCCTAGGGACATATTTGAATTGTTCATATGGTTCAAAGGGGGTCATAGGGTGACCTATGACCCCCTTTGACCCATTAAACGATGACATATGTGTCTAGGGGTCCTATAACCCCTAGGGACATATTCAAATCATTCATATGGGTCAAAGCGGGGCATAGGGTGACCTATGATGCCCTTTGACCCATTAAATGATGACATATGTCCCTAGGGGTCCTAGGAGCCCTAGGGACATATTTGAATCATTCATATGGGTCAAAGGGGGTCATAAGGTGACCTATGACTCTCTTTGACCCATTAAACGATGACATATGTCTCTAGGGGTCCTATAACCCCTAGGGACATATTCGAATCATTCATATGGGTCAAAGGGCGTCACAGGGTGACCTATGATACCCTTTGACCCATTAAATGATGACATATGTCCTTAGAGGTCGTAGGATCCCTAAGGATATATTCGAATCGTTCATATGGGTGAAAGGGGGTCATAGGGTGCCCTATGACCCCCTTTGACCCATTAAAAAATGACATATGTCCCTAAGGGTCCTAGGGACATATTCAAATGGGCCATATGGGTCAAAGGGGGTCATAGGGTGACCTACGACCCTCTTTGACCTATTAAATGATGACATATGTCCCTAGGGGTCCTAATACCCCTACAAACATATTCAAATCATTCGTATGTATATGGGTTAAAAAATGAAAGGATATATATATATAGTATTTATACTATTTTATGATAATAATAATAATATAAATAAACATTAAATATTAATATTATCATATCTATAGTAATAATAATAATACTATTATAGCTATATTAATAATAATATAAATAAACAGTAAATATTTACACTATTATATCTATAGTAATAATATTAATACTATTATGGGTATAATAATATTGATACTATAGCTATATTAATACTATTATATGTTAATACTATTGATACTTTATATTAATACTATTATACTATTAATACTATTATATATTAATACTACTATACTATTAGCTTAGTAATAAACCAAAGTCAAAAATTTATAGCAAGTTTTGATTTTGATAATATTAATATAATTATGGAAAAAGAGGGAAATTATAGCAAGTTTTCCCTCCAAAAATTCACTTTGCAATATCGGATATCCGATTTAGGATCGGATATTTGATTTTACTGGCACCAATTCCCAATAATTTCCTGTCCCTATAGACCCGACAACATCACTTTTTCACTTTTTTTTCACGGGTTTTGAAAAAAGTCACGTTTTGGGGTCCAACTAATCAAATTTTTTTTTGAAAATATAACCTTAGGTGTTCGAATTTTTCATTTGAATGGGAAGCAAAAGTCATCGAAAGGATAAATGCAAAAGGAAGATATCCAATGAAGACATTGCGACATATAGAGAAAGGGACAAAATGAAACACTGAAGAAAAAGACAAGGTATGCTAAATATCAGTCAAGTTGATGATGAATTAATCAAAGGTGAAATTATAGAATCAGATAATGAATATGTATAGTTGGGAAATGAAGATGTACCTATTGAAAACGATAATGCCGAAATTGAAAATGTGGAGAATGAAAATTTTGAAGAAGAAATGCCACCAAGTCATAATCCAAATTGCATAATTGACCATGTTGAAGATGACAATGCACAGGAACCTAATGCAGAAGAACCTTACATATCTCCTAATTATAATCGGCATGAAGGTTCTAAAACACCAAAATGGATAATTGAAATTGATGAAATGATCATTTCTAGTTTGGAAGGAAAAAAATCAGAAAGAACCATTCGGTTATGGGCTTCAAGACTATATTAGATATTTTTCGGCAACAAGACAGTGGTAGAGAAATGTTAGCTTTTCATGCACTTATTAAAGATGCAAAATATGAGACCTATGCTTTCCAAATTGAAGATTCATATCAATAAAAAGTTGGAAAGAAATGCCATTATCATGAAGAATTTTTTCAGTGCTCTCAATAGATTGGGAAAAATAGTAGAGAGAAGAATAATAGAGCTGCTCGAAGGGTCATTACAACCTCTTTGGTAAGTCATCATTTGAGAAATGGTAGATATATGAGTCAAACTTGTATTGATTTGAATCTAAATTTTACTACGTTGAGAAGAGCACTTAGTCGATGAGAGAAAATTGATGATCCTCTTCAAAATGAAACATGGGCATTTGGTGGGAGACTTCCACATTTTGATAAGAAGCTATCCAACGATGTGAAGGAAGAAATTACACAATTTTGGCACTCTAACTCACGAGTATCACCCAATGCTAAAGATGTCTTAAAGTTGAGAATTGACATCAGAGATCGCACGCCACATCCTAAACACCATTTAGAAGTAAGTCAAACTATGTTGTTCAAACAATTTAGAGCGAGTCATCCAAGTCTTCATATATCACAAAGGGCTTTTGAATCTTTGAAGCCATTTTATTGTGTGCCACTCAAAATTTGAAATACATGTTGTTGCAAATATCATGTTGAGTTTTCTATGCACCATGAACTATTACGCTCCATCCATTCTACTTTGCATAGTAAAGAAATGTTGGAGGATTGTGGGGCTAGTGGGCTTCCAAAATCATCAAGAGACTGGCTAGATCAACTCTTATGTCATAGAGTTGATGGTTGTTCCTTTTATAGAAATGCTTGCTTAAATGAGAAGTGTTCAAAATGTGGTGGCTTATCCAAGTTTGACACATGTTTCCATGAGGGGTGCGAACAAGATCTTGGAAAGGCAATACAAAAAAAAAAGGTATATGAAAAAGTGAAATACACATTGAAGAGTGGGAGTGAGAGCTCTAGATGTGAATTGGTTGGAAAAGATATCAGTGTGGCTAATTTTATTTTAGATTTCAAAGCAAATTTTTTTTACAAGTATGCAAGACATAGTCACAGGTGTCAGTGGTTGGATCAACAATTTAGAATGTGTAAGGAGACTTTTCCCATTGGCACTATTATATCAGTTGTTGATTTTTCTGAGAACTACACATTGCAACCTCAAAATGAGACACAATCTTAGTATTACAACTCCATTCAGGTTGCAATTTTTGTTCACATAGCATATAGACATGCCCCTGATAGTGCAGAAGATAATCGAAAGATTATTAGAGAGTATCATTTTTATATGAGTGATGATAGATCTCACTCTCATGAGTTTGTGCAACATTATTTTGAGATTGTTTTTGATATCTTACATGAGCATGCAATTGCCATCGATAGACGTATCATTTGGTCAGATAACTATACAGGTCAATTCAAGAATGCTTGCATGTTTTATTGGTTGTGTAGGATGCACGTAGAGAGAGGGGTGCCTCATATTTGGAGTTTTTTTGAGTCCGGCCATGGAAAAGGGGAACATGATGGAGAAGGGGCATGTGTAAAGAGAGCTCTAGTTAAGGAGCAACTAAAGATTTCAACAACAGAGCTTCTTGATGCTCGTAGCATTGTTGATTGGTGTAATTTAGCATTATCACGGGGGGGGACTCTTGATTCAGTGGTATGCAGGTTCTTTTGGTTGGTTAAGGAAGGGTCCATAGGTGATAGATCAGATTGTGCTACAGTGAGAGACTCATCAAAAATGCATTCACTTCGGAGCTCTAATTCTAGTACATGGACCATTTAGACATGACAACTAGCTTGTTTTTGTCGTACTTATTTTTAGTGTGATTGGGATCACTATGAGTCAAGTGAGTGGGTGGACACATGGGCTCCACATTATCTTACTCCATTGTCTATCATACCCTCTATCAAAAATGATGACATGGAAAGTTCACTTGAGCATAACCATCTATTAGATCTACTTCAGCCAGGACATGTCTTTGCATTGGTTGCACCATAGGGGAATGATGAGAAATCCAATTATTGGTTAGCACGTTGTGTAAGAGGAAAACAAAAACTTGCACAACCGATCGCAGATGATGATGGATTCACCTATCCTACTGGTTCAGTGGTTGTTGCTAGAACATGGCTGCAGACATACATGCTTAGAAGGAATGGAATTCCTGCATTTGAAGACTATCAGAAGTACAAAGTAATTCTCATATATTCGCATCTTATTATAGCAACAAATGTAAATTTATTGAAGCATCAAGGAAGACCAAAAGTAAAAGAACTTTTTACTATTGCTAATGCTGATCATGAAGCCCTGTTGAAGACCCTAAAACAGAGAGAGGACCCTATTGGAATACTCGACTAGGTATATATACTTCTTATGTTATTTTCTTTATAATGATTTAATGAATTGATGATTATCTTCTTTAATACAATAAGTTACTAACTTTTTTATGATATTGGAATGTAGGTACATCATGAAGAGTTAGAGGGGGGTGGTATTGGGGAGAATTTCTAAAATTTATGATGTAAAATGTGTAGTTTTTTTTATATGGTTTTTTTATTTTGGTAGGTTCTTTGTAAGGAATTATAAGAGAAAGATATTGAACAAGTTCTTCCAAATCATATTTGCATGTGATACAAGGCTATAACGACAATTTTAAGAGAATTTATAACTATATGAAAGATAATTGCATGCGGATATCTTATTACAAATTTGGTTTTTTCCTTATTTGACATAAAGCTGACATTATGATTATTAAAACTATTTTTATCAAACTAATCAAATAAGAAAAATCTAGAAAGTACGGATGAACAATTAGAATACTTGATTTCTTCCATTTTGCAACCAATCATAGCATTTGAAAGCATAAAGAGTCATAATATTGTATAATTTTTTGAAAGACTTTCATATTGAAAAGTTGTATGAAGCACATTTGGGATAAGCCATGAAATCCATGAAAGGAGATAACATGTAGGATAAGCAATTAAAGCCAATAAGCAAGATAGCACATGCATAATGACATGATATGAAGTTGGATATGAAGTCTATGAGTGGATGAGAAAGTAAAATAGGGTACGCATGGTTAGCTTGATTTTCTTTTAGTTGTAGCCCTTGAGGGTATGCATGGTCTATATGGAAAGAACTAGGTTCTTCATTTGGTGGAGGCATTTTCGAAAGCTTTGACACTTTAGGAGGTTCATTAGTGTTATAAGAAGTGAAGGTGTCAAGGAAATCATCACTTGACATAGGTTCATCAGCATGATCTTGTGACACATGAGTCATTAGAGGTATCAACAATCCCATCATAAATGAGATCTTAGATTTTATGTTTCAACACTATGGAATCTTTAGTTTTATGAAATTTTCTTCCATGGAGATTAATTTAAGAATGCCTAGTGTGTATGTAAAGGTCTTAAGGGAGATTAATTTAAGAATGCAATATTCTCCTCTAACCTTTTCTCAAGTTTAGAATTGCTTTCTATCATGTGCTTAGAGAGATGAAGGTAAGAAAGATTATTTGTCTCTTCTAGCTCTTTGTATTGAACATAAAGAAAGAGAGATGACAAGTGAACAAATTTAAGTGAAGTCAATAGATCAAGGAAACCATTTAGTGAAAGAAATTCTTAGTATGCATATCATAGACCATGAAGTTAGAAAATAGCAATAGCTCTAAGACCAAAGAGCCATTTTAAACATGTTCAAGCACTAGAGACATAGAAAATCAAAGTCAATTTATGAAACTCCCCTTAGCAAAAAATGCAAACAAATATTTGCATTTGATGTTTTGACTTGGTTCAAAAAGTTTAACAATAATAGATAATATTGCAAGCTTGATGTTCAAAAGCAATTTTTTTTCCAAGAAAGATAGTGACACATGGAGTAGTCTTCAAATAATCAAGCAAGGTAGAAAGCAACTTTTCATGATATAAGTCAAAGGGGTCAACCTTTCTTGACAACTTTTCAAAATCTAACTCTTAACGGCTACAAGTCAGTGCCATTAGCTCCAAGTGGGTGGGTGAACCATAGTGACACCCTTGTTCAAACCACGTAGACCCTCTATTGTCCGTGGCCACCCCGTACCGAGGAGTCTCCAAGGTGCTCTAAGTGCATTTTGAGGTCGATCTTTCGAGGGTCATAACTCAGAGCTTACGAGGGCTATCGATGAACTATTGAATGCTACAGGACAGTGATACTGAGGCCTAAAATAACCTATCTCATTTTTGAGAGATCACATTCCATTTGGATTCAGCACAACGATCTCGCTCGATACCAAAACTCGCAGTGTGCCTCAGTTCATAGGTGCACCATAGCGTAACTTTGAAACTGCTAATCTTGGCATCGAATCATCAGTGCCATTAGCTTCAGATGGGTGGGTGAACCCTAGTCACACCCTTGTTCTGGCCACGAAGACCATCCATCATTTGCGGCCACCCTGTACAGAGGAGTCTCTAAGGTGCTCTAAGTGCATTTTGAGGTCGATCTTTCGAGGGTCATAACTCAGAGCTCGTGAGGGCTATTAATGAACTGTCAAATGCTACAGGATGGTGATACTGAGGCCTAAAATAACCTATCTCATTTTCAAGATATCACATTTTGTTTGGATTTAGCACAATGATCTCGCTCGATGCCAAAACTTGTAGTGTGCCTCAGTTCATAGGTGCACCACAGCGTAACTTTGAAATCGCTGATCTTGGCATCGAATCGTCAGTGCCATTAGCTCTGGATGGGCAGGTGAACCCTAGTCACACCCTTGTTCTGGCCACAAAGACCATCCATCATTTGCGGCCACCCCGTACGGAGGAGTCTCCAAGGTGCTCTAAGTGCATTTTGAGGTTGATCTTTTGAGGATCATAACTCAGAGCTCGTGAGGGCTATCGATGAACTATCAAATGCTAGAGGACGGTGATACTGAGGCCTAAAATAACCTATCTCATTTTTGAGAGATCACATTTCATTTGGATTCAGCACAACGATCTCGCTCGATGCCAAAACTCGCAGTGTGCCTCAGTTCATAGGTACGCCACAGCGTAACTTTGAAACCGCTAATCTTGGCATCGAATCGTCAGTGCCATTAGCTTTGGATGGGTGGGTGAACCCTAGTCACACCCTTGTTCTAGCCATGAAGACCATCCATCATTTGCGGCCACCCCGTACCGAGGAGTCTTCAAGGTGCTCTAAGTGCATTTTGAGGTCGATCATTCGAGGGTCATAACTCAGAGCTCGTGAGGGCTATCAATGAACCGTTAGAGGAGACAAGTTTGTAAGGATGGAGTGGCTTAGTGTTTTTGCTAAAATAAGTTAGTGGGAAGGCTTTATTAGAGGGTCTTGGCCAAACTAGTGGGGTGTTTTGCCACTCTCTAATTTTAGAGACAGGTAGGTTTTGGAGGGAGATTAGGGGAGCTCTACTACAACTATCCTTACCCTAGCTTGGACCAAGTTTGGTATCTCAAACTTGTTTCTTTTCCATTTCTTTCTTTTAGCATGGTTAAGAAAATATGCAAGTGTGAAGTTTATCAATGGAGTATGCATTGCATTGCATTATGGAGTAGCATTCATGTGAGTGCTTGAATGGTATTCTTTCCATGTATATTAGTGTGACACTATTGTGCATCTTGTTGTATTGTGTGGAGTATTTTCAGTATGAGGTTTGGATTTCATCTATTTCCTTGTTTTATTATGGGTGTTGATATTGTGTTGTGAAAATGTGATGTGCTCTTGAAAATTTCTTGTTTTATTTCTACTTGGTTTTGTTTTCTTGTTTTGTGCTTGAGTATTGTTATTGGCGTGGGACTTACACTCACCCTTGTGGGAAGGGAAGAGAAGTCCAGGGTGAAGGGCTTAAGTTGGGTTCAAAAAATGTATTGAGAACCTTGGAGTATGGGCTCCATTGTATGCCATAACATTTCATATCTTGCTAGGGGTGATAAGGAAAGTATGGTGGAGAAAGGAAGTTTGAGGAGTTATAGCTGATGGTAGTGGGTTTGGAGGAGGAAATGTGGAGGCCCTGAGAGGGCATTAAATGGTTCATTTATGATAGCCCCAAGAGGGCATGAAATTTTCTGAATTATGATAGCCCCGAGAGGGCATGAAAATTGTTTATTACAAATATGGTTTGGTATGGCAAGTCTCCATTTTAGAACACACCTTCACCCTATGTTTATGGTTCCATCTGTGAAGCCATTGTGAAATAGTCTTGGGGGGAAATTATTCAAGTTTGAAATGTAATGTTTATGCATTGAAAGATTGTATGTGTATCCCAGTTTGAGCCTTGTTCCCTAGCACAGGGGTGGTCTCTTTGAGGCCTATGGTTGGGTGGAAAGCACCCATGGTCCTTGTTATTTTGTTGTGTTGCATATGAAAATTTGTGTCCAAGGGAGCAATGGAAATGGCTTGGAATGATCATCTTGCAAATTGATGTTGGATGAGAAAACTTGACATTGTGCCCTCATTTGTGAAGGAGGATTCACTAGCTTGTTCATGTTCTCAACGATCATGTTGGAAAATGTTCATGCTACTCATTGTCCATATCTTTCAATGTCCATGTTCCTTATGATTTTGAAAAGTCCCTTATGTTTCCCCATTGTGATGGAAGGAGATTGTATCATTGTTACCTAATGTACGTGTAGAAGAAATAATTGATAAGGTTGCATATGCATGTTTCATTTGAAGTTTATATTGTTATGAAAGCATTGGTATGAGTCACAGATTTTCTTTGACATCATTGTTATCATTTGAAAATGTGAAAGAAAGTTTTCTCCTTGTGGTATTGTAAATGACTAGTTGATAATAACAATCCATAGATGTTATGTGATACCGTTGATTTTATAAATTTAAAACTTAGTAGATTGCTTACAATCTTGTTGTGCACTCAATAATTTGGAAGGAAAATTTTATGTTCATATCACATGCATGGATAACATTAATTTTAATTACCAAGCTTAATGCAATTCTAAGCAAGGAAATCATCAAATTAATTTTATGATATAACAAAATGAAGTTTGTTGTAAGAGAAGACATAATAAAGTATATGAGATACATTGCTATAGGCATGCATTTTCCTCTCTAGAAAATGTATGGTAAAGGCAAATAAATCCCTTCCTTAATATAGAGCAATAAAATATTAAAGAATATTCCCAGATTCTAGACTGCTATCCAATAAAAATAAAAATAATAATAGCATATAGAGACTAATGAGTGTCCTAGACTAATATATTTTCTAAGTGACAGAATGGTACACATTACAATCTTGTGACCTCTAAGTCACATCCAAAACTCAAATAATAAATTAGTAATTAAATAAATAAAGGCATATTAGTGTGCATGTTAGAGAATATGACAAATTTAAATATTTAACTCAAAAAAAAAAAAAAGCCAAGATTGATTGGATGTACATATAATAGGGTTAATATGAAGTAAGTTGTCGGGATGATGGGATTGGAGAATCAAGGATAAGGATGGATGGTGGATTAAAATAATAACTCAAATCTAGTTTTATCTAGTCAATAAAGCACATTGATACATTGATACATATATGTCAAAATGAAAAGGTATGTTATATACAAACCTTATTTATACTCTTGCACCTAATCCTTGCATAAACAATTCATCTAACAAATTTAAATTGACACACTCAATATGATGGTGTAGTAGGATGTGTTTAAATACAAATCATGAATTATTATTGAGTTAAGTACTTTGAATTGGCCCTTAGACTTACTAAGAGTTCCTCATTTTATGTGCTTACTAATTCATACTATGAAACTACTTTGAATCTTAACATGCTTTGATAATAATAATATTGATAGTGAGAAAGTGAGCTTATGGTGAATAGTTAGATGTAATAATGTAAAAAGTAAATGTAATAGTATAGTAATTATAGTAATTAGAATAGTAAATGTAAAAGCATGGAAATGTAGCTAGATTAGTTAGTAGTTGATGAGCTAGATAGTAATTGTCTTTTGTTAGAGTGAGTTTAATATATGTATTGAAATAGTAATTTTTGTGTTTAGAAAACTATAGTGAGTGCTAGTTTGGTGAGGAAGCAATGTTGATAGAATGCATAAGGATGACTAAATAGAGTAAAGAGGGAGAAAATGACTCAGTATTGGTCCAGTCTTCAAGAGGACATGTAACCAGTAAGATATGGATGCAAGCACATGATACACATTTGGCACATAAAACAAATTGTTTATTCCATAAGTTGTGTAACTAATGGGTTGAATGGTGGATACTATCAATGCAAGTGGCCCCTTCTCCATCATGTAGACTTTGAAGCTACCTTTGGGGCATATCTTTTCTAATTTCCAATGGTTAGATCCGATATAGTGTGGTAGATAAGTGCACATTTTCTTATTTGACTAAGGGTGCTCATGTGCTGAGTACTAAATCTAAATTCTCTAGATACGTGTGTTTAATCGATTAAGATATACTACACTTCCACACCATATAGTAATTGTCACATTAATATATATTGTAATGATTAATGAATGTGTGTACATTGGTAATGAGGATAATAAGTAATTCTAATCCCCTTCCCTTACATGCTAGAATAATGACCTAGTCCATAAGATACAACCAACAGACCCTAATAGAATATTAGTATCAGAGGCTTGTTAGGATATGAATTACCTTGCTAATTTATGAGTGGTGTATCTTGAACTTGCTCGTTTGACTCGTGACGCTAACTTGAACTAGATTGTCATCCAATCTATTTAAAAACCACCTGTGACTAAAATGTTAACACCTTCACACTATCCACATGAGTCTTGAACTCCTATTAAATGATAACCTTGTTTTACAATATGTAATTTCTTATGCAACTTCATAAGCTACAAAAAAAATAAAAAATTGTTGTGTTTTTACTAGTAAAATTTAGGGCATGACATATGATCCATGATAAATTGAACAATACTAGATACTAAATTAATATGTATATCATTGTGCACGTAAATGAAAAAAATATATATCATAATACATGTATCCATAGACAAAATTTTACACAAATATATATCAAAGATCATGTATCCATAGACAAAGTACTCAAATATATATATATATCAAAATACATAGATCCATTTACAAAATGTGGCTGATCCTGCCATCAGAATGTGTATAATATCAATGTTTCTATATACAATGTGGCATATGCCATCTCAAAATGTCTCATGATGCATCCTACAAACTATACTATCCTAGGGTGCTGGTGGATGATCAAAATGCAGCCTCTTTGCTACACTAGCTGGATCAGATGCCTCCTACATAAACAAAAAAGGAAAACCCAAAGTTAGACTACTTAATTTATATGATTCTACGTATCTCACATTGAATTAATCAAATGCATAATGATCTTTTCCATAATGGAGATTAATACTATCAAAATTTCATAATAAATACCTCTCTCGTCGACCTCCTGTGCTGGTCAGGAGTCCTCTCGTATGCCCTTGGCAATGCTAGTAGCTCTCTAATTGTGGGTTGTATATGTTCAAATACCTTTTTCATATGAATCTACAATTTAAACTATAACATTATAATTCATAGAATGCTAAATTTATAACATATTTAATCATGAATTCAAACTACAACTTACTATTGTAGGCTCCTCCTCAGGAGTGAGTGGCCGCGTCATCAAATCTACATAACTGTCCCGTCGAACCTCATGTGCACTAGGAGTCTCCTATGAGATACAAAATAGTAGTTTTTAATATCACGAAAATTAGTTTTGAATTTATTTATGAAGATAAGTGATGCAGGAGCATCCCATGCTCATCAGGGGAACATTGAAGATCCAAGGCATTACAAGGGTCATGGAACATCTCTTGAAGTCAATTGGGCAATCCTTGCACCAATTATGGCTCATGGAAGCATACAAAGTTATAATGTTGGACTCATATGTGGAAAAAAGTTGTAATTGGGCATGATATAGGATTTTAGGATTTCATATGGTAAATGATTCATTTGATAGGTTCATGTAGGTTGTCATGATCATATCTTGTCATTAGACAAGTCAAAACGTTCTAGAATTGAGTTTTGGGGTTTGAACAAGAAGGCCCTAGTTTTTAAGTCATTTTAAGGAGGGTTTTGAAGTTTGGGTGTTTAGGAGTGTGACCAAGACCTATAATCTTGAAAATCCTTAGTGTGCTGGTCCCTTTGTTGAAGCCTTGGCGTGTCTAATTCCTCCTTGTGTGTCCCAGAGTTGAAAGGTACATAAGTGGTGTCCAAAGATTTCTTAGTGAGGAAAGAAAGAGAATCAGTGAGTTGGCCCTTGGGAAGGAAGAAAACTTGTTGTGAAAATGCCTCCTAAAAATCAAATGGCTAGAGAACTTGAAGAATTGAGAGAAGAGTTGGAAAAAGAGAAACGAGAGAGGAGAGAACTTGAAGCATCCAGAGTGAGGGAAGAAAGATAGATGAGAAGAGAGAGGCTGAAGCTTATTGCAAGGATAGAATCCTTAGAAAAGGAAAGGCAAGAACGTAGAGGAGAAGAGGTTAGAGGAAGAAATCATGGAGAGAACCATGAAGAAGAAGAGGTTGGTAATGCAAGGCAAGAGCATGAGACAACAAATGATCCTAAAGAAAGGAGATTTATGAGAATCATTAAGGTAGTACAAGGTAATGGTGGGAAGAGTCATACTGATTTTCCAATATACCAGGGTAAAATGGATAGTGAAGAAGTGCTAGGGTGGATAGAGGCCCTTGAGAACTACTTTGATCTCGAAGACATAGAGGCATATAAGAAAGTAAAAGTAGCAACAACAAGATTGAGAGGAACATCACTCACTTGGTGGACTAGTGTTCAGAATGAGAGAGAGGAAAGGTGGTGCAGGGCACCTAACCTATGTGGTAGGGGGGAACAAGTATCTATGTTGTCGAACACCTTGCCACTCCATGAAAACGAGGATTCAAGTAGATTAGGAAGTTGGAATAAAGGTTTGGTCCATATTTTACAAGTTGGTCTATGTTTTGTAATAAAGGCACATGTAAGGCCCACAAGAATTTTGGTGTGGTTATAAACCAAGTGACTCAATGGGACCAAAAGGCCTTAGAATAGGGTATTTAGAGTCTAAATAGTATTAGCAAAAAGTGGTTGTTTGTTTGTTTTATGGTTGGGAATGCCTATATGGTTGTTCCAATAGTCATGTAGACCTTTATATATGTCATATGTGATCTCAGTTGAAAGGGGGAGATTAGAGTGTACGGTGGTTTGGAGAAAAAATAATAAAAACTTCAATTTTCTAGAAATTTACTGGTAATTGATCGGTTGTTATGCTGGTACAGATCTGTATGAAACTTTTATGATTTCTAAGTGTATAAAATAGTTGTAGGGGTGAGTTAGGAAACTTTTGGTTTTGGTTTGACTCAAAAAGGAGTTGGGGTTTAAAAGTTATCTGCATTTTAGTAGAAGGTGGTCTGAAAAGCCTTGTTTCCTAGACCCTTCCACAAATGCATCCCTAACTTGCATTCTCACTAGTGGCACCCTCTAAAATGGAGGGATATGCAAGTTAGGAGACTAGGCAAAATAATTCCAGAGGTTGGAGGCCTGGAGAGAAGGGCAACTATTTTTCCAAGTCATCCCTAGGTCAAGCAAGCCCATGTGCTTGACCAATTTTTGCAAGGTAATTGGTGACAGTCATGGTTGCAAGCACTTCTGATCAGTTTGAGTACTGGATTTGGATGCATTGAATATGTTGGAGAGTGCCTTAAGTGTTTTGGGTCTTGGGAAACCACCTTGCCCATTCTTCCTTGAAGCCCTAGCCTAACTTGATCAACTAGGCCTAGGTACCAAGAAGCAGTTTGGAGGGTGTTGGAGCAAGATCAGCCCAAAAGCTTTTGGATTCTTAGTAGTTGCCAAGAAGGGTGTTTGGACCTATGGAGAAGTCCCTATGCTATTAAGGGATACTAGGAGAAAATTACAAAGAAGCTAATTGGAAGGCTACAAGGTTTGTAGGCCTAGAAGTGCAAAGGTGTGTTGGGAGTTTGGTGGAACCAAAAAAATTGATGAGTTTGGGTTGGAATAGTATGTCCATGATTGTCTCCATTTTTGGTGACAGTTGGTGAGGCTTTTGAAGTTGGATTTCCTTGTTTGGCTTGGAGGTTGAGTATACTCGAAGTGAGTAAGAGGACTTGTGAGAAGTCCTAGAATCCTAAGTTGGATTGTGACAGCCATTTATTGGCTTGTGGAAGGTAGTTGCTGTAGAATTTGCATCAAAAGGGGATTGAATAAGATTTCAAATTAGGAGAGAATGAAGACCATGGTGAGAAATCAATTATTGCCATCTGATTTAGCAATCCAAATTTAAAGATAAGAAGGAACAATTTGAAATAGAGGGATATGGATGTCGTGTCCTATACTGAGAAATTCCATACCCTGAGTATTAGGGGAGGACTGTAGATGAAGATGAGAAGGTGGCTAGATAAATTAATGGCCTCAAGTACAATATTCAATATGAAATAGGATTTAATGTACCAAGGACACTTGGAGAATGTTTTTAGTTGGCAATTCGAGCAGAGGAGAAGTTGAAAAGAAAGAATGAGAGGCAAGCAAATTAGAGAGGAGGTGGAACAATGAGAGGAAGAGGTGTAAGAAGTTAGTTTGACACTTCAAACAATCAAGACAAAGATAAAGGAAAAGAGATTACATCTGAGACAAGAGGAAGTTTCAGGGGAGGAAGATTTGGAAGTGGAAGAGGTAATAGTGTTTTCACAAGTAAATGCTTCACATGTGGAGGAGTAGGCAATCAATCCTACAAGTGCCCTGAGAAAGGTGTGATTTTTAGGAAGGAGGAGAGGAGAGTCACCTTGACCCAAGGAGAAGAGGAAGAAAAGAAGTATGATAATGAAGACCCTGAACTTGAAGGAGAATCTTTGATGGTGAGAAGAGGACCACAAATGCAACAACAAAAGGAGACCAGACCATCCATTTTCAGGAAAAATTGCATGAGCCATGGTAGGATTTGTAAGATGATAATAGACTCTAGTTCCTTTGATGATTTAGTGTCTTATGAAATGGTAAATAAACTAGGATTGAAGAAGTATCCTATTGATAGACCATATAGGGAATTTTGGGTCAGTGATGCACAAAATATTGTTGTAAGGGAGCAAGCAATAGTGGATTTCTCTATAGGAGAATATAAAAGATCAAGCTATATGTGATCACATTCTAATGACATGCTGCCATGTAATCCTTGGAAGGCCTTGGCAAGCCTCAAGGAACACTATTCATTTTGGCTCATCAAATGTTTAAATAGTACACAAAGATGGTGTGAAGTTTCAGCTAAATCCTTTGATTGGTCATGATGAGGAAAGAGTTATTTTTTTTTACAAGAAAGAGTTTGTGGACTTGCAAGAGCAAAGGGAGAGTAAACATGATATGATAGATCTACCATTGAAGCCATCTCTTTTGGTTATGAAGGATGAGATTGTTCAGGACAAAACTCAGAATTCTGGTTACAAGTAGACAGTGACAGCAAAAGGAGTGATGATAGGAATAGTATGGTGTCCTTTGGTGATGAGAGTAAACAAGGAAGTGAACATATCCATGGAGGATAAGAGATAGGGTCAGCATGACCTCAGACAACAAGTTATTCAACCTTTGTCAAGGATAAAACATGACTGTTGACAATCAGCAAGTAGTAAGGTTACCATGACTGGTAACAAGGATCCAATGCTTTTTGTTTCTAATGATTTGTATGCAGGTGTGTAGGGTAATACATTGCAGGTGCAAAGTTGAAAATATCCCTCTAGAAGAATGGGAGGAAAGAAGATAGTACCCCTTAACTCTTGGGACAAGAGTTTCTTTGAAGATGGGGTGTTTGGTGCAGGGGCACCTATTAAATCATTTAAGAGAGCCTTGGTACCAGATGAAGATAGAGGATCAAAGACATCATTGATTGTTAATTGGGATATATTAAAACCAATAATAGAATTATGTAATAAACAATTTACTTTGAAAGACAAAAGTCATAAAAGTCCTAGTAAGGACCTAAGGGCAACATGATGTAAAATGGCCAAAAGAGCCATATGGGGTAGTCTTAGGATAGTTTCATACTTAGTTGCATTTAATAAATCCATATGACCAATTTTGAGTCAATGGAATAGTTTAGAAAGTTAGGGAATGCATAAAAACTATAGTTTGAAATTTGAATTTCAAATTCAAACGGTCATATTAGTTTTGGAGGGAAAGTAGTAATTTGGTATTTGTTTGATTAAATAAACCTTTGTAACCAACTTGGTCGGTTGGACAGGTGCATATAAGCCTATTTAAGTTGTAATGAACATATGCAAGACATGAATCATTATTGGTACGGAAAAAATCACAGAAATTGTATAGAACAACAATCATACTTTCCTCTGCATCAATAAAAAAAATAAAAAATAAATGATACTTATACATACAATGGGGCTCTCTGTGCGAATTAAAATCCCTGATGATCTAGGACGTTGAATCTGTATAGGCTCATCGCCAGTAGCCACACCCTATATACAATAAAGAATGTAATTAAATGAGATTACCAAAAACATTTTACAAGAATGCATCAATATTTAATCAATTAGAAAACATCTAATTACCTTTCCTTTTTCAATGCATGCTGGCTCACCCCCCGCACTTTGTCCCCCCGGGGCAGGTGGTATCTGCAAGATAAAAGAAAGATTAGCAACCATATATGCTACAATATCAAATAGAAAAAAAAATGCGAACACAATATAATGTACCGTAGATGTTTCAAGGCCAAATGAAATGGCCGAGAGTGTAGCATCATCTATCTGTCTGAGCTCCTCCTTGATCATCAACTAAACATGAATGAAGATCACATACATGTAAAAGTCAGTATGGCTTAAAAATTAAAATTACTCTATTATAAAAGTTAACTTTAAATCACATATGTCATAACAAAAAAATGTATACACGTACCGACACCGAAAGAGTCCATGCCTCTGCATTCCCCTCCTCTCTCGCATCAGGGTCTATAGCCTTTGCACGTGCATCTGGTGTATCCTTATCTAATACAAAATGATACTCAAGAAGATCACCTATGGGACCCAGGAAAATATTCTTGCATGTAATGCAAGTGTGAGGTACACAAACATGTGATGAGCTAGCTGATGATGAACTAGCACCAACATCATCAACATGAGGAGGTAGGGCTGACCTAGCTTGAGATATCATTAGGCTACTCAACCTATGAATGGCTCTGATGGTCTGAGAGCTAGCCTCTGCCATAATATTTGGATGCTACACTCGAGGAGGGGGGGAGATATCAGGGGGGGGGGGACAAAAGTGCCAAGTTTCTTCCACTGGGAAGAGGGTCTATCCTAAGGAGCTCCTAGTCTTAAGCCCATGTTGGGCTTCATGCTCCAATAGTTCACTTTAAGTTTCAACACAAATTCTGCATATAATTTTCTAAGGAAATAAAATGGTATGTCTAAATTGCCATGTGGAGGGATATCAAAGATCATCCACCAACGGTCCCAAAAATTTGCATGTATGGCGTCATTTGCGCACGATTTAATTGATAGTTTGGTTTTCTTTGGGTCAACTGGTATAACCATTTTTGGGTTAGCAAAAAGGCTAGCCAAATCGTCTTTGGTTATGTTGAGGGCCACGACCTCATCATAAAACATCTAGTGCATTTCATAACGCCAACGAAGAGCTGCATTTTGTTGGTTTGTAAGGGTTTCAATGTTATCCACTATGGTGTTTAACGTGGATAACATAGGAGCCAGTGCAGGTACATTATTGTATGTTCTATGCAAACCTCTCAACTCAGTGAGATTTTCATTTCTCAAATCCTCAATTCGAGGAGGGTTTTGAGGAGGTAGAAGATCATTTGGTGGAGGGTTTTGTGGGGATACTGGATCGTTTGGTGGTGGGTTACAAGGAATATTATTCCCTACCTCAGTGTCATCATTTTGATCAGCCATTCCTATTGAATTACAAAACGTAATATATATTAAAAAAAATCTAAATTTTAACCATTTTTGTCAAAAAAACCCTAGATTCAACTAAAACAAACAAAATCATGTTAAAATCTATTAAATTTAGGTTAAAAATGAGTCGGGGGGGGGGGGGAGAACATACCTGATATCTAATATTCGATCTTGTATATGATATTCGATCCCCTATGGCAACTGGCCCCAAATTCGCGTAAAATGAGGGCCCCACGTGTCTGTGATTTTATTTAATCCAATGTACAGGTATTTAGATATCCGATATGGCACAATAACATAAAATGAGTACAATATATATAATATAACATATACTATATAATATATTATACTTTTTTATTATATATTATATTATAAGGTATTACTTTTTATTATTATATTATATCTTATATATATTATATTACATTACTATATATTATAATATATGAAATATTATATTATATTATTATAATATAATATGTTATTATAATATAATACATTATAATATTATTATTATAGTATAATAATAATTATAATAATATTATTATATTATAGTATAATAATAATAATAAATAATAATAATATTATTATTTAATATAATAATAATAATGATATTATTAATATTATTTAATAATAATATTATATTGAATAATAATAATATCATTAAGTAAATATTAATATTAAATAATAATATTATTAAATAATATATCATACTATTAAATGATTATAATTATTAGTTGGATATTTGATTTAAAATCGAATATCCGATATCATATCGGATATCTGATAAGGCTCAGCTTAACCTTCCAAGTTTGGTTCCTGGATAGGTAAAAAAAAGCCAGAGTGGATTTTGAAGCACTTTTAGGTATCTTCAAACTCTTTTTTTTTCACATCGCCACTTTTTGGCACACCATGATCCTGCACATACCCACATGCGAGGAGGGACCTTACATAAGAGTTATTAAAACATCAATTTTTTGAAATAATTTTATTTCTTTAGTAATTGGAGACAAACTAGTATAAAACATGCATTTAATAGATATTTCCAATTGGAAAAGTGTGAGACCATATATAACTTAGCTAGAGTGAATTTTTCTAGATCATATGTTTGAACAAAATTGATTTTTATTTAGAAATACTCAAATTCTATCATTTTGATAAGTCAACCTGAAAGGTGACACAGCTTTGTACTTTTAACCACATGCCACACATTTTCAAACATTTAATTTTATGTTTCAGATAGGATTATTATATTCTTGTCCCAACATAATCTACCAATGATAAGCCATGATAGTTTTTTTTTTTGTCTGTACATCTCACTCCACTCCATTTTGTGTGTGTAGGTATTTTATTAATTCATTTGATGGGTTTTTACATACAAGTGCTAATATTTGATTAAGACTTCATATGTTTCACTGCAATTTTTTTAACATAAGTTAAACCCATAATGTCTTCTCACTTCCATTCTTAGGTAGAGATATCTCTCAACTATCTATTATCATCTACATTCAGTATTATGCCCCAAATAATGGAATACACCCCCACAAAATTTTGTAGTTCCATTTCCATTTTATATTTTAATGCAATACTAATTGGTAAATACATTACAGATGATTTACTTGGTCATGCTTTCAAGGTCAACTGTCCATACTACAAATGAATAACATAACAAATAATTGGAAATGAAATACTTTATCCACACTAGAAAAGGTTTCTCCTCCCTCCCAACTAGTTTCTATCTTTTGGTATTGTTATTCATCTATGTAGTTTAATATTCCTAACAATATATTTATAGACTAGGCTATATAGTTTATAGTCCCTAATGTTAATATGAGAGACTTATGTTTTCAGGTTGCTTTTGCCTATAAATTCATTTTTGGTAATTATGCACAACACTTTTATCCTAATCTTACTAAAACTCATTTAATTAACATAATATTTTGCAAATTGGTTATTAATTAAGAATGACAAGTGTCATGAATAATAAGGTGGCATGTCATGTCTATTTCATGTGCATGTTACTAGGGAACTTATAGCATGAAATTGTAATGAATATTAAGGTTTAAAAGGATTAGTGCCATGATTAATAAGGTTTTTTTTTTGGTCTTATCTTTTTCTTAATGTTGAATTTTATGCATAGTTGGATTTAATATTTTAAAAAAATTTGTCACTTTTAGTTTCTCTAGTAAAAACATATTACTTTCATTTGTAAACACTTTAGAACTTGTTACTTCTTGATAGGATTAAAGGCATGGGCCAAGAAAATTATACATAAAAAAAAATGGTTGCGCAATATTTTCCACTAAAAAGCCAATGGAGAAACAAGATCATCAACTAGAATATGATGTCCATGTTTATTTTTAAATTTTTTGTTGATAATGCTAGTTTTTTTTCCCAGTTTGAAAAGGCTTACAAGATTGGAAAAGAAATAGCTCACAAAAAAAGGAAGCTAAGGAAGCTAGAGAAACTTACAAGATTGGAAAGGAAATAGCTCACAAAAAAAGGAAGCTAAGGAAGCTAGAGAAATGAAGTTTGTGAACTCAATAGATGGCTCATACAAAGAAGACCAAACATATAGTTTTGAGAGAAACCAAAAAATATAACTCACACTCCCACTAAAAACCATATTCATAACATTAATTCTTTCACCATTGAATGTGATTCTTTAAGTACACACCACAATCCTTTCACTATGCATCATAATCATGTCACTACATGTTGTTATCCTTTGAGTATGCATCATCAAATGATCAAGGAGGAATAAAAATTGAAAATGCCACTGTAGTGAGGAAGCCTAATGAAAAGGTACCTTCCAAGGCTAAAAAGAAATTCAGGTTCATTTATGTGGACAAGTTACTATATTTTCCTTCAAATTTAATTTTTTCAAAAACTCATATGTTATAAAGTTGACAAAAATTTAATTTAGAACTTAATATGAAAGATTAAAATGTTTTCATATACCTTTTTTTTAAAATCAATTTTCTTGCTTCAAATTTTGTGTCAAGGGAATTTTTCATTTTATTTTTTTCTCTTTTTTTAAATCTTAAAGCTTGAACTTAAAATTTTTAATTTTTTTACTTTCTTAATTATTGTCTTTAAATGTAATTAGTTGGAGGACATTTAAAATTATAATATATATTTGCATTAAGATTGTTCTAAAAATAATTCACCGTCTAACCTTTTCTAACTAACTAAATACTCAATTTATGTACCTATTTGTAAATGTTAGATGATTGTAGTAGTAAGTACAATTTACATCTTTTGTAGGGTTCTCTAAACACAACAAAAGCTGAAATAATAGGTGCATTGTTCAAGTAGTACTAAAATATTGAATTACTATTGAAAGATAATTAACCATAGAAAGAATCTTTATTTTTTATCATCTCTCTCTAGAAAGTCATAGGAAATTTACCACCTATTAAGATTGAGAGAATGGGAAATTGTTGTGCTTTTTCTCAAATGAATACTAGTCTTGTCTCTAAGCATTAGTTCTTAATAATTTGCTTATATTTAATATTGTGTCCTCAAACACTAACATACTATCTACAATATCATCTTCTCCATGCATATATTATACTTAGTCAAACAAATTCTCTAGTACTATTACCTCCATTGAGTTGAAGGCATGCATTTTATTGATTAACAAAATATTCTATATATATATATATATATATATATATATATATACATATACGTATACATACATATATATACATACATATATATACATACATATATACATACATACATATATATACATATATATATATATATATATATATATATATATATATACATACATACATACATACATATATATATATATACACACACATATATATATATACATACATACATATATATATGTATATATATATGTATGTATATATATATGTGTGTGTGTATATATATATGTGTGTGTGTGTATATATATATATGTATGTATATGTATGTATATATGTATCTATATGTATGTATATATATATATATGTATGTATATATATATATATATGTGTGTATATATATATATGTATGTATACATACATATATATATATATATGTATGTATGTATACATACATATATATATATATATGTATGTATGTATACATACATATATATATATATATGTATGTATACATACATATACATACATACATATACATACATATATATACATATATTATATATATACATACATATATATACATACATACATACATACATACATATATAAATACATACATACATACATACATATATATTTAAAGATTGCCCTTGGAAAATCAATGCCACATCAACAATTTTCATAAAATGTAGAAAAATCAATGAGGGTCAAACTCTTTTGAATATTGACCAGTCAACATTAGTTGGTTAACTATCATTAATTTTAACAAAAATGTTAAATATACATATATGCTCAAATCTAAAAGAAATCATAATTTCATTACCAGAATACTGAAAGGTACCAATTATGTTGACCATGTTGACAGAAGCTCAAGAACCTATCTAAGAAAACAAGGGCAAAAATATTGTAGGAGTGCTTTACCACCCTACCACGAAGCTATTAAGATTCCATGGAATCTTTTTAACATGAAAGATACCCAGGTCGACATCAAGGAGGTCTAACCAAGTAAAACCAAGAGAGGTATGGAACTATGTGATTAAATGAAATTATTCTTAATACCCATTAACTAATGTCCATATGTAAGGACAACTAAATCAATGCATGAAGAGAATCATTAGCATTTCGCAAACATCATGTGCAAATATATTTCTTTCACATTTAAATTTCCACTATGCTCTATCCACATATAGGCATGCAATTAAAATATGCTTGACAAAAAAATGCAAATCCTCAATGCTCACATACATTCTATGCCATTAAGCATGGTGCTCATTTTTTGACTAGTTTAATAAGGTTTAGAACACATTTGATATATTTGAAAAGAGTACTCTATATATACAGATATCCATAAGCAATACCAATTAGTGTTTAACTAACAACTTCCTTAAAAAAGGACATCAATTACGCTTTTGTGATTGTGAAATAAATTTCATAATTTTATAACAACTTCTAGTGTACCACCAATACATATGTACTTAACGTTCTGAAATAAAAAGATTCTACATTCAAATGCATGAAATAGATATTATCCAAGAACCATGTAGAATTTCATTGTACATAATGACTTTTGAATGAACATATTCCCATTATGAACTATCAACTCACATACATGATTAAAAAAACTCATGCATTCTAAACTTATGAATTGTAAGAGTTCATATGATCACCATTATCAATAGAAATTGAAAGATTGTTTGAATTCAATGCATAATGACACACTCACTATGGAAGGATACAATAACATGATAAGATATTTCTAATAAAGAACATCTTAGTATTACTTATGAATGCACTTTTCTCAATTATAATCTAAAGTAGAAAGCTCACTTTTAATCTAAGAGGTGCTTCCAAACTTAACACAATTATTATAAGACTTGTTCACAACTAAACTTTATGTGTCACCAAGAACAACAATAGGATGAAACATCCTAAATATCAAAGCCCCAAACTTAGGTTGGGATTGCTATCCATAAGGTAATAAGGTGTATTTCTAATCACACAATGATCAAAACTCTGGATGTCAATTTATTTAGTAAGTTCTAGCAGCAAAACCTATCTCCGGTAGGTTGAAGTATTTAGCAATAATTTCTATTCACACTTAGTATGATCATATTCGTCTATATAGAGGATTTCATTTCATGACTATGGGTTTGCACACTGAACAATCATATCATCATTCTATTGAATTATGGAGAAAAAGTTATTATGATTCACTATTTAATGTTGGTAAGTTAATTCATTTTCAATACTCAATAGGGAGCTGACATTCACCATGTCCTAGACGGAAGTTCTAAAGTAATCCATAGGGCACTCCTATTTATAACATTATTAGATGTATCAAACTTTTATACACACACACACAGATATATATATATATATATATATATATATATATATATATATATATATATATATATATATATATATATATATATATATATATATATATACATATACATACATACATACATATATACATACATATATATATATTCAATGGCTTCCTCTATCTCCATCTATCACAAGAAGAAACTAATTCTTAGAATGCAATGGAATGTATAATATTCAAATAGTCTTCCATGTTTTTCACACATATTTGTGATATATATTAGGTTTTTGCAATGATATTGCATAGGAAGAATGTTTCATAATGCTAATATTAGTGGCTTACAAGGGGGTTTCTAAATCTATTTTTTTCCCTCCTATATTTCAAATCATAGAAAGGCATTCATATTCAATTTTCTAAGTGAGGGATAAAAACACTACATTCACAGGTATATTGTTCTTTCTAATGCCATTCAAAGAATCAACAAACTGACCATAAGGTTTAACATATCAATGTCACTCAAAGAATCAAAGGAGTTTGAAAGATTTGGATTAAATTTTATAGATCTAGATTAAATTTTACCATCTATGGAATTTTCTATCTAGAATCTATTCACATTGATTAAGACTCTTAAATGAAGACATGAATTAAGAAAATTTCACAAATTAGAAAGAACCTAGTCCAATCCAACAGTTGCCAAAGCTCTTCCCCAATCTCCCCTTCCTATCCCTCTAGCTAGATTTTAGGTGGTTGCCAATGGTGATGGAACCAATCTCCATTTTCCTTTTTTCCCACTAAGAGAGAAAGTATAAGGGTAAAAACAAAAACATGTGTCACCCTTTTATAAAGCAAAAGGCTAACAAAAGTATAAATTTTCACCTTCAATGACATAAAAATTGTATTATTATTTAGAATTTGGAAATGAAGTAAACTAATGAAATTTGTAGAAATGGATAAAGTTTAGGATTATAACTTTTAATAATTATTTGGAATAAGAGTTGATACATTTTTCTAATTTTTATATATAATTTATTAGTTTCTAAAAAACACTAAAGATTAGGGATTTAGTTCCCACCACAAAACTATATGGAAATAAACATATTTCCATTTGAAATCAGACCATGTTATAGATAACATATATAGCTAGAACAAACAAAACTAAAAATTGGCTTTATACCTATGTTTTTAATTTTGTAATGATTCAAATTTCAACACACCTGAAATCAATAGTTTTCTTCTCCCACCACATTTTTCAAAAAAAATCTATTCCAACCAGAAGAAAAATTATACATTCTAGAAGATGGCTCTCTCCTCTAGAATGTCATATAATTTTAAATTTTTTTGATATGATTTAATATTTTTTCTCTCTCAAAATTGACATCTTCTCGAGTGTTAAAATACATACTTGTAACATTTTTTAATCACAACATACTATATCTAATTAAAATACCATAAACTCTATATAAGAATATCCTTGACTTTGAGCTCTATAAAATGGTGCTTGTATGTTAGTAAAATAATATCATAAAAAATAGTAAGAGTTATTGAAACATTAGTTTTCTAAAATAATTTTATTTCTTTAGTAATTGGATACAAACTAGTATAAAACATGCATTTAATAGACATTTCCAATTGGAAAAGTATGAGACCATAAATAACTTAGCTATAATGAATTTATCTAGATCATAGGTTTGAAAAATATTGACTTTTAGATAGAAAATCTCAAATTCATTCGTTCTGATAAGTTAGCCTAAAAGGTGACACAACTTTGTACTTTTACCCATAATCAACCAAGACAACATAGATAAATTCACTTTGGATCATTGGTTTCCTTTTCTCAAAGAATGTGGCAATAGGACTAAGAAACATGACACCAAAGGCATTGGTAGAAACCACAAAAATCAATGGATTTGATTTACCCTCAGAGCAGGGATGACAGCAATAGGAATCTGAGAACCCACTAAGGCAACATAGATGGCTAAATCCTCTAATTTAAGAAGAGAGCCTCACTCAATAAACATTCTTTTAATTTATTTTTGTTCCCCCAAGATTTCTTACATAGTATCTATATATACCCCTCCTACATTCGAGTCTTTTTTCCCCCATAGCATAT
Source organism: Cupressus sempervirens (assembly GCA_028749045.1). Lineage (NCBI taxonomy): Eukaryota > Viridiplantae > Streptophyta > Pinopsida > Cupressales > Cupressaceae > Cupressus > Cupressus sempervirens. The sequence continues at coordinate 793,689,462 of CM053785.1, forward strand.
TCATTGAAAACAAGAATTACTTGAGTTGTTCTTGTTATTTCCCCTACTATTCGCATCCTAAAAATAACCATCTCTCCTCCTGGGATGAAAAATTATTGATAATATTTGTAACTAATTGGTGTAACTCCTTCTAAATGATAATTGTTATCTCATATTAATATGATATATATATATATATATATATATGTTTTTAAATTCTTTTCTTTTCTTTTTAAAAATTTATTTATATGCCAAAATTAAATCGTCTCAACCAATCTACGTGTCATTCTAAGATCAATTTAGTCTTTGAACAAGAAACAAGTTGTGACTATATATATATATATATATATATATATATATATATATATATATATATATATATATATCTGTATGTGTACGTGTATGTGTATATATATGTATATGTATATGTATATATGTATATGTATCTGTATATATGTATATATATGTATGTATATATATATACATCTACATATATATATATATATGTAGATATATATATATATATACACACACACACACACACACACACACACACACACATCACTATCCTCCAATCTTAGCTAAGGAATAGATTGTAGCAAGAGGTGATTGCTATAATAGTTTTTAACCTTTAGGGGTAGTTGAAACTTTGTTTGATGTTATATATATATATATATATATCTCATTGTCCTCCAATCTTAGCTAAGGAATAGATTGTAACAAGAGGTGATCACTATAATAGTTTTAAACCTATAGGGGTAGTTGAAACTTTGTTTGATGTTCTCATGCTCTAATATCACATAAGTTCTTATTTCAAACTCAAAGTATTACACTATTGTGTGCCTCTTATAATTTTTGAACAAAATATAGATTGAATATTTTTCAAATGTATAGCAAAAACATAAGGTGTAAGAATTTCATACCCTTAGAAATGAAAAATCCCTCCCAACATTTACTTGTGGACTTTTTTATTTGATGCAGGAGCATCTAGAGGTATAAGGGCAATCCTATGTCATCCAAAAAAATGTACTTAGACTTAGTATTTGTTTCACATGTTTTCATTTTTGGATACCCATTTGGGTCAAATAAAGGTTCCAACTCTCATAGTTCCACTATTAGTGTTCTGGGTTAGAGTTTTTAATCACCTTGGGATACGTGTAAATGTTGAGAAAATAGAAGTATGTAATTGAGCCATAATTTTGGTGAACTAGAAGGTTTAAATTGGTTGGAAGATTTTCATTGTAATTTAGAGCATTCCAGAAAAAGAATCAGGTCAAAAGGCCCCACGGTTTGAAATTTATCGCAGTTTTTCAATTTTTGGAGACATCCTAAGAATGCTTCAAAGTCAGGTTAGGGGCATTAAATGACCTTGAACAGGTCCAAAAAATGGGGGATGATAAAACTTGGTCCATAGGGCTATAGAGAACTTCGAGAGCTTTTCAAAAATGTAAACGGTTCATCAATCGGAGCTATGGTTCAAAAGTTATGCCTCCCAAAAGTTCGATTACTATTTTTGGATTCTTCTAATTTTGCACTGACTTCTAATGCAACTTCTAGAGCCTTCTATTTGGTCAGTGGATGCCTACTAGCACTTTCTAGAATGTATTCCTAATCCTTAACCCTCCAGGGTCTATTTAAGAACATTTCCGGCATTGTAAAAGGCAGTTAGGAGTGGAGTTTGAGAGGAGGTACTGAAAAGAGAAATTATCTCTAGATTTATACTATTGTAAGCCCATAGGGCATGTTTTAGAGTCTGTTTCTCTGCACTAAGTGTACTAGCATATTTTTGCAATTAATAAAATTTTCCCTTTCCTGTTGTGTCCATTTTGTGCTTGGGTTGTATACCCATCATTATTAATCCCAACAATTGGTACATAGAGTTTAATGATTTCATAAATAATAATTTCTAACTATAGTGCACAATGCATAAAATGAAACTCAAAAAACATGTAGAGAAGAGATTTGAGTTGCAAGTTATAAACTAGATGTTTGAAGTCTATTGGGAAAGCAAGATACTGATCGAGGGTGAATTGGGATCTATAATTTTTTTGTCTTTTAAAATAATTATTAGACTAATATCTTTCACTACTAATCCTTATCTCAACAATGTCATAAATCACATAAACATATATTGCAATAATTTATTAGATCCAATTTACTAATCACAACCATAAATATGAAACTAAATTATCAACACATAACACAAAGATTTGGTAGCCTAGAAGGCCTCCAAGGTGAAGGTAAAATTAGGGTGCGATGACACCCACAAAAATTCACTACTACAACAATAATAGATTTCCCATTAGGGCTATAATTTTGATCACTTCTAATGATCTACCCTGTGAGGGATTTGCCCTATTAAGATCTACAAGACTTATTCAGTCTACCTTGATTCAAGGATTTAATACTTACAAAAAAGTAAGTACTATGTTATGATATTTACATGGGTCTATTAGGACCACTGTGATAAGATATTTACCTTTATTCACTCTACAAAAAGATATATCAATACCTAATCCTTTGGTTAGCACTATAATGCTTGATTATGGATATCCTCTTTCCACTATCTGATCCTTTTCTGATTTGATATAAAAAAATTCTTCACTTCACTACTCTGCTTGGTCACTCTTCTTTGTTTCACATTCCAAATTTTCTTTGGCCATCCAAACCTTGCACACACACATACATGCTTACCTAAAAAAATAGTGTTTAGATCCTCCTTATATATCCAAATGCAGAAGGTTCTAGATCAAGATCAACAATGTAGATTTCTCCCTTTTTCCACTTAAACCTTCCATTTTTTTAATTGGTTAAATTTATTTCTTAGGAATTAATGATTGATTCCAAAATGTGTAATCAACTCCTTAAATTACTCCTCGATAAAAAAAAAATGCATTAAGTTAGTCAAAAATTGTTTACCTTAGTGTTTGTAAAATTCCAAATAAATATGTTGATACTAGCATGCTTAGCATATGAACACTGTAATGCTAAGTTATGACTAATATTCATGTTCTCCCATAGCTTTTGAATGCTCAACATGTACTGTATAAATTGAAATGAACTAACTCTATGTTTCTCAACACAAACTGACTTTTGTCTTACTTGACATGTATAGGGAAACTGGATGACCATAGAATTTCACAATAATAACAATTGCTCAACCTTAACTAAAATATGTACAATTCTAAATATGTTTCTCAGTTTTTAATTGATATTGGCTTGGTCATAGTGATGACCAACCATAGTTACCATATAAATGACTAAGCATTTGACATTAATAGACAACAAACAATAGGGATCAACAATCTCCCACTTTGACATTATTGGCAAAAATACTTTATCATGACTCATCATTACATTTTAAAACTATCAAAATAATACCCCCCCTTAGAATATGAATTAGTCTTCACAAATACTTCAATATGTACATCATATATAGATGACTTACATAATCTTACATCAAAATGAGTACCAATTACAAAATTTTCAAAGAATCATACTTGTATCTTTTCGTATTTATATCCTCTTTGATGTAGATTTGCCCCATCCATATATGCATTACCCATTTTTTGTCATGTATTCTTGTTGAGGTGTAGGGGTCAAACCATACTTATCCAAATATGGTTTGAAGCTATAGTATTATGGCTAGTACATGATACCAACTACTTTAGACTAATTCTAGCAACTGAATTTTGATTTCTAGAATGGTAGCTACATAAATTAAATTGTTATCCGTTGAGAGATTTGGATCTCATTGTGCTACCTCCTTGGCTATTATAAGTGTTGGAAATATTCAAGACTAGCTAGGTTACTAAGAGGGGAGGAGTAAATCAGTAACCTCAAAACCTTTTAACAAATTCAAAACTTAATTGCATTAATATTAATAAATCTGATCTACTGCATGCATAGGAAATTGAGAAACATAAGACACCATGAACACAATATTTGGTGACCCAGAAACCTTCCAAATAGAAAGTAAAACTAGGGTGGGGATGATACCCACAAAACTTCAATATTGTAGCATAAAGTTTCCCTATTAAGGGTTACATTGATCACTTCTAATGATCTACCCTATTAGGAGCAACTAGGACAGTTAGGTCCACCTTGTTAGAGGTCTTACAAATATACAATGAAGTATACACTCGGTAAAGAGATTTAAGAAAAGACTATTAAGTGTAGCTTGTGAAAGGATTTGAAGTTGATTCACCTATTAGGATGAAATAGTAGATCTCTGACTTACAATTGAATTGCTGATTAAGATCCTTGAAGTACTGATCACCTCTATGTGATAGATATAACTTTTTTGCTCCTGGTATGGCCTTATAATACACTTTACTCTGCTGTTGATTCACATTCACATACTTACATTCCATTCACATTATCTCATCTCATTATACTACACACTTGGAAATGATACAATATATTACATATATATCAATCCAATTTACATAATTACAAAGTCGGCCATTACACAAGTTTAACACCAATATTATGGAGTCGAGCCAAATATAGATACTTAGGTTTTGAAAATTGATTTGGTGAAGTTTTGATACATGGCATCCATTATCATTACTCAACATCATCATGCATTCAGTAGAAGTAGAGGCTTAGTCCATACTAATCACTTCAACATAGTTTCAAACTTGGTATACACTAGTGACTCGGTAGATACAATGTAACTTGGTATAAACTACATTCCCTATTTACGACAATTGTACTCGATAGACACTATTTTCATTCAATTTGGTTAACACTAGCTTCGCTTGACTTAAGCTATTAACTCAATAGAAACTATAAAGCTCAATGAACATTGAATTGCTTGGTCTAAACTATAGTGCATGCCAAACACTGAATTGCTTGGTCTGAATTGTAATCTAAATAAGTGTTGTCACTAATAACAAAATTGACTTAATCTCAACAATCTCCTCCTTTGGCATTAGTGACAAAAAACACTTATCAATAAAAACTTATGTACAACATAGTGTGATACTTAGCTTGATATAGCATGCTAATTTTTTTTGAAAATTTTCAAAATTATTTTTCTAACTCTATTATATATACATTTCTTTGAATGATTCTCCCCCATACAATGTACATATCATGTTAGGCATATTGACATACTAAGTGTATCTCCCAATATGGTATCTTTCTCTCTTGATATTTACAAATATCTCTCCCCCTTAATTATATATAAATGTCTCTCCCTCTTTTTGACAATAATGCCAAATATTTATACACAATCTATTTATATGGAGACACCAAAATGTGAGAGAAAATCAAAATGTATCTTAAGAATGAGACTTAAGGTCTTATCCCTGTTACCTTGCAAAACTTTGCACATTTGTAGAGCAACTTTCACTTCAGCAGAGAGCTCGTGTAGTGCCTCTCATGTTTGCAATCTGTACCTTGTCTATTTTGATTTGAGAGATACTTGATACTCTTATTTTGTACCTTATGATGACACGATGGTTGGATGTTATACTTTGATTCAGTACCATAGATGCTATATTGCTATGTTGTTCAGTTTATCATATTTGCATGTTGATGGTACTTTGAGATTATAGTAGATCTATGATGATATTTGGTCTCGTTGGTTTCTGTGTTGAGACAATATATTCCAAATGTGACCCATGTTCTTGATTGGGATGCTTTGCAGGTAGCGGACGGGCAACTTACTTTGGAGCGCATTCATACCCTATAACACCAGAGGTTGACCTTGCGAGGTCAAGACAAAGAGCAGGTAAGGGTCCAATGGGACTCGAGAAATGAGACCTCTGCGACTTGGGAGAATGCTACATGACTGAGGGGATTGTACCCCTATCTTTTTGCTGGCTTTGAGGAGTAAGCCTATGCTAGTAGGGGAGGATGTAGTGCCTCTCGTGTTTGCAATCTATACCTTGTCTATTTTGATTCAAGAGATACTTAATACTCTTATTTTGTACCTTATGGTGACCCAAGGGTCGGATGTTATACTTTGATTCAGTACCATAGATGCTATATTGCTATGTTGTTCAGTTTATCATATTTGCATGTTGATGCTACTTTGAGATTTTAGTAGATCTATGATGATATCTAGTTATATGATGTATTGGACATGTTGTTGATTATATTATGAGATGAATTATATGCTATGGTTATTTACTTCATTTATGTTTTTTACGCTTCTACGAACATGAGTGATGTAAATGGATTAAATAGGTATTTTGATACATGTTGCTTCTGCTATGATATTATATGCAATTGCACTTAATTGTATGTTTTAGTGTGCAGGAATTATATCCCTGGTAGTGGCATATGGAGTTAGTGATTTAGCTATTCATATTTACCAATGTCATCCCTGTATGGTCGACATATCCTTATTTTAATTTTTTTAATTAAAACCTTTTGGTGATTAGTAAATCCAAACTCATCTACATTTTGTAACTAGACCAGTAAGTGTGTATGTGCATTTAGAAGTTCACTTTTGTTGCAAAAGTGTTTAACAATTTTCTGTGATTTTGGGTTTTTTGGGTTTTAAATCTTTTCGAATTTAATTTTTGGCAGCTTTGCCTTAGGTGAATTTCCATTACAGATAAAACTTGTTTTTGTTTGGGTCGATTCAGAGTTTAGCTACTCCAACTAGCTATTTTCAGGAATTGACTATTTACTCAAAAAGTGGATAAGTATTGAAAAAGTGAATTCATTATTCACTTCTCATATTTTGGAAATTGAATTTGGAGAGAAAATTTGGAAATCCTCTTCTGAAAGATTATTGTTTTGTTCATTGTGAGAGTTGTGAGCATGGGATCTTCGCGAGGTTGGTCTCGTTGGATTCAGCTTGAGGAGTTTTTGCTTTGCCGTCAATTTCAACAGTTTTGGCAGAGTATTTATTTTATTCTATGAGTTTCAATTTCAGCCCCTTTTGCTATTAGGTAGGGCCTTCCCATTTTAATGTTTTTTCTCTGTTTCTACTTCCGTTTCTTGTAGCAATATGTTAAGAGGTTCTAAACTAGTGTTCCCCTCTGTTTCTGTTTGCTAGTTCTGCCTTGTTGGTTAGGTATGAATGTTTTTCCTGGTTTTGAAATGGGGGTTTGGGTTTTTGGGCCGTTATTCTGGTCATTTTTGCATACGATGTCCAATTCATTTTATTTTTGGATTTTTGGGGTTTTTGTACCCAAAGGGCAATGGGTTTTAATTTTAATTTTTTTTTCAAAATTTGGGGTTTTTACCCCATTTTATGTGCCACCTTGTTTTCTCGAGTTTTCTTGGCACATTGTGGTTCGTGGACCGAGATGATCCATTTGGATACCAATTGGAACACTTTTACATCTTTTTTTGCTTTGGGATGCATGTAGCATCCGTCATCCCAATTTTGTTTTGGTTGATTGGCTTCAATTTTGCATTCTCATCTAGTCCTTATGTTATGATCTTTGTGATGGTGGTGTCTCACACATGAGTATGTGCACGTACATTTGTTAGAGGACTTGCGAGTCTCGACCTTCCATGTCTTTTCTGGAAGTTTTGATCATTGGGGTTGGGTTGGGAATTTGCATGCCTATGGGCACTCATCGTTGGATGAGCATGGATAGGGTAGGGTAGCATGAGGGGGCTTCTATCTCACATCTCGGCATTATGGTGCTGGAGGTTGACAGAGGATAAGAAGTTTTAAGTAAGTGATAACTAAATAAAATTGTGAGAGTTAATAAAACTTAAGATAATGAAAAGATCTACATTCGTGTGATGGTTCCAAGGGAGTTCCTTGAGAGTGTTTCCACACGTGATCCAAACTTGGGCTTTTGGATGCCAAGTGACTCTCCAGGATGTTAGCCCCTACTTAGAAGCCTATTGAGATGTTTGACCAGGACCTGTAGTTATGCATTGTCTTTGTATTGGATTTAGTCATCATATTGCTTGGTGTGTGTGATAGCCTTCAGTATTGTCTTGTGTGTTGTGGTTGGATCATTATCTCCATCAACATGGCAAGTGTGGACCTACGGGTGCCATGTGGTTAGGAGGCATAGCTACCTTCACCACTGCTAGGGCTTGGTGTATAGAGAGGGTCTATTGTTTTAGCGTGATCGTTGCTGGATGTGTCACTTGGTAATTTGATTTGTGAAGTATGCTTTCTAGTGATTTATGCTTTCATTGGGATGTTGTTTTCCATGTTTACATGATGTTAGTTTTCACGCATTCCTTATTATGATGTTTAGCATGTGGTACATGATGTTATCTGATTACAGGGTTATCTTATGCTTTCTACTAGCATGTTGGATTTCATTTTCTTATATTGTAGCATGTTTAGTAGTGATGTCCCTATCACGTTAGCACCGATGATCTGATTGGTGGCTTGGGATATTACATGCGGGGGATGGCTAGGGCCCACGATGGTCTTATGATGCCATTGATGGTTGGGAGGAACTGCGTACTTACTTGGTTATTCTATTCATTGTGATATTATTTCAGTTGTTGTGATGTTTCCTTTCTATACTGTTCCTTTACTATTTGTTAGGTGGTTAGATTCCCATTTTTTTTATTTCAATTACTCAGTTCTGGTTTGAGTTTTCTAGCCTCAAAGTGTGGATTTGGTACTCCCCGGTGTGGAGGTTCTTTGGTCTATTTTTCCCTTTTCTAAGTTTTGGAAGTGTCTTTGTTTTCTATGGGCGACATTTGTTCAGCAATGTGTGACATTTAAAAAGTATCGCACGCCCATAGAAAACTGTATCGAACGATACTATAAAGTATCACATGCCTTCTTGAGAAATGTCGTGCGACACTGGAAGAGTATCGCACAACCTTTTGAGAAGTGTCACGTGACACTTTCTAGTATTGCTTGCCTCTTAGAGAAATGTCATATGAAACTGTTAAAGTGTCGCATGCCTTAATGAAAAGTATCACCTAGTCCCTAAAAGTGTCGCACTCCTTGAGAAATGTCACGTGACACTTTTCTATGCTGCATTAAAGTATCGCACAATTTTTGTAAAAACCTACGTGGCCCAGTAGCGAGCACTTTTTGAGTGCATCCAAAATTTTTGAGAGTTGATCTGGATACCCTTTTAGATGTTCTTCAACCGTATGTTGTTGTATTTTGATTTTAGATGGTTTCTCTTGAAATCCAATTTTGGGGTTTTTGTTATAGTTCTTTAAGGTTTAAAAAATATCATTTAAGTCGATGTATATTTACATTGATGTAAATATACATTGACTTATACTTAAGATATATTATAATATATGCGACAATTCATTTGAGATGGGTTTCAGACCTCTACGGGCTAAGATAAAGATTCTAGGAAATTTCAGGGCTTCAGAATTCAGACTTAGCCAATTTTCAGGAGTCTATTTTGATCTTTTAGCTTGGTTGATCTCTTATGTTTTCTTGTTTTCATTTTGGTTAGTGGTGACGTTTGGAGATCTGTTGGGTTCCAAGATGGTCGTTAAGTCTTCCGTTGTGATCTATATGATCCATGTATGTTGTTGTCATGTGCACTTACACTTGTAAAAAAAATAAAATTCTGGCTTGTTTTTTTTTCATCCTTGTTTCCAAGGATCTCCGAGTAGGGCATTACATTTGGTATCAGAGCCCATGTTGCAACATTGGGATCTTTGTGTTATGCTTCCAGTATGGTTTTTTTTTGTTGTTGTGTATTGTTATATTATGTTTTATTATTTGTTATCTCATTGGTTCATTTTTTAACTCTTATGCTTGTGATCTATTTGTTCTGACATCACCTTGTTGTTCCCACAGTGATGCCTCCTACATGTAAACCTAGTGACCATGGTGGTACCCATAGTGGTAACCGTGGAAATGAACACCATGAAGAGGAATGTTAGGGAGGAGGGCAAGAACATGGTAATATCGGTGATCAAAATGACATAGGGGTGATGATGCCTGTACTCCAACAAATTCTTGCTCTATTGGGCCCTCATGTTGAGGATAGCCAACATGTTTAGCATCAGGAAGATGGATCTCATCATGGATATTCCCATCACTCTAAGCATAGAGAGGAGGAACGTTAACATGAGCATTCTCTTACTCCACCTTATGGCAGAGGGCACCATTGGGGTGGTCGAGACTGAAATAGTGAGGATTCCATTAGATTGGATATCATGAAGTCCCTTCAAAGTTCCAAACTACCACCGTTTGATGGTAGGGGAAGTGGCCTCAAGGATAAGACTTGGTTGTTGGACATGGAGTGCTACTTCACCATGTATTCATATTCAACCAACATGAGGGCCCATTGTGTAATTATGTAATTGAGAGACCACGGATCTGTTTGGTGGAATATTGAGAGTCAAAAGCTTCAGATTAGCATTGCAGATCTCACCTAGGAGATCTTTGAGGAGAGATTATTAGAGAGATTCTTATCTCCTCAGTTCAGAGAGGCCCATGCTAATGAGTTCCATGCAATCCATCAAGGGAACATGTCTGTGGATCAGTACAAGATCTGATTCTTTGAACTTAGGCAGTATTCCTATTACAACAATGATGATTTACTCTTAGCGCATCATTTTATCTAAGGCCTGAAGGATTCCCTCATTGGAGAAGTATGCATGCATCAGCCTAGGACTCTTGTGCTTGCAGTAGAGAAGGCACGTATTACTGAGGAGAATCTAGCTAGAGGTTTCAGTAGTAGATCTGGTTCTTAGAACCAAAGTGCAAAGAATTCAGGGCAAGATGTTCAATATTCTTAGTCCTGAAGGAAGAGTCAATCCCAGTCAGAACCCTCTCAGGGTGGTTATCATGGTAAGAGTAAGAAGAAGTTTTGGAAAAAGGGTGGATAGTCTTTTGATACCTCAAATAAGAAAGGAGATAATTAGAATCGAGGACAGAAATCTTAGCAGGATCATCCTACTTAGAGTGTTCAACAAAATTCTAGCAAGGGTAGTGCACCTTACTCCAGTGCTAGTCAGGGTGGTCGTGGAACAGGTTTTGGATTTTTGAGGAACTGTTACTCTTGTGGACAACCTGTCCATAGATCATTTGAGTGTTCCATCAAACATTCTACTAGTCTTGGTAAGGGCACAATGAGATCTGAGCCTACTGTAGAAGATGCAAGTAGGAATCATAGAGTCTTTGTGGTGGTTGACAACCATCAAGCTGAGCATCAAGGTACAGTAGTTGATGCTACAAGTACATTGCATGGTATTTTATCTTCAATTTTGTTTGACTCAGGTGCTTCTAATTCTTTCATATCACCATCTCTTGTTCAACGATGTGGGCTAGTGGCAATGCATCAAGTTGAGTTAGCCATAGGTTCTAAGGTGGTTGTTGACTCATTGGTTAGGAGTTGTTGTTTGAACTTGGGAACCTTCAACACCATAGTGGATTTACACATTCTACCTCTAGGATTGTATGACATTGTGTTGGGCATGGATTGGTTAGCCACTCATTAGGCGAATATCGATTGCCATTGCAAGGCGGTACAATATGTTGATGACACAGGTGGGCAGGTGGAACTTTTGGGAATTCAAAGACTAGTCTCTCTTCATATGATCTTGGCTAATCAGTTGAAGTGGAGTGTATGAAAGGGTTGCCAAATGTTTATAGTGTCTCTTAGTGATCTCAAAGAAGTCAAGAGCCCTACGTTGACACTTGATGATCATCCACTCCTTTGTGAGTATGCAGATGTGTTTCCTAATGAGATTCTAGGTATGCCACTACAGCATGACATTGATTTTCAGATCAATCTTGTACCAAGACCAGAGCTGATTTCTTGAGCTCCTTACCGCATGACTACTCAAGAGTTGAGTGAGCTCAAATTACAGTTGGAGGAATTATTGGCCAAGGGCCATATTCATCCTAGTGTATCCTCATGGGGTGTACTAGTCATCTTCATAAAGAAGAAGGATGGTTCATTGCATTTGTGCATTGACTACTGGAAGTTGAATAAGGTGACAGTGAAGAACCATTATCCTTTGCCAAGGATAGATGATTTTTTTGATTAGATGAAGGGGGCACAAGTATTCTCAAAGATTGACCTTAAGTTAGGATACAATCAGCTTCGTATCCAAGAGGCTGATATTCATCGAATAGCTTTTCGTACATGATATGGACATTATGAGTTCATGGTTGTACCCTTTGGGTTAACCAATGCACCATTAGTATTTATGAGCTTGATGAATGGTGTATTTTGTACTTACTTTGATCAGTGTGTCATTGTATTCTTGGATGACAGATTGATCTTTTCAAAGACTAAGGAGGAGCATGAGGTCTATTTACGTCAGGTATTGCAGTGCTTGAGAGACCATCAATTGTATGGAAACTTGAGTAAATGTGGGTTCTTCTAGTCAGAGGTGAAGTATTTGGGACATATCATCACTAGTGATGGAATTGCAATGGATCCAAAGAAGATTCATGCTATCATGGATTGGCCAGCATGCACTAATGTCTCAGAAGTTCATAGTTTCATGGGATTAGCAGGTTACTACCGTCACTTTGGAAAGGATTTCTCATGGGTAGCCCATCCCATCACTTCTCTTCAAAGGAAAGGGAAGAAGTTTTTTTGGTCAGACTAGTGTGAGGTAGCATTTAATGCTCTTAAGGAGTGTTTGACTTGTGCACCAGTCCTTGTAGTGCCTAATCTTGTAGGTGATTTCATGGTTTGCATAGATGATTCATTGGAAGGCATAGGTGCGGTGTTGATGCAGGATGGTCAAGTGATTGCATATGAGTCTAGAAAACTCAAAGACCATAGCTTAACTACCCCACTCATGATTTGGAACTCGCAGCCGTAGTGCATGCCCTTGTCCATTGGAGGCATTTTCTTTTGGGACACAGGTTTGAGTTGCATAGCAATCATAGGAGCTTGCAGTATATCTTTACTCAACCAAACCTAAATGCATGATAGCATTGTTGGATGGAGTTCTTGTGTGAGTATGACTTTGATGTTCATTACATTAAAGGGAAGGAGAATGTTGTCACAGATGCTTTGAGTAGAAGGTGACATGAGGTATTAGTGTTGTCATTGGGAGTGGATTTGTGAGGCTGTATCTTAGAGGCTTTGCCTAGTGACACTTGGTATCAGGAGGTGAGGGCAGAGATCAAGTTCTGACGTACCCTTGCGGGGAGATTTTTAGGTTATGTACTTGAGTCAGATGGACTACTGCATCACTTGGGGCATATCTATGTACCCAGTTTGGGTGATCTTTGTACCTTGGATTTATCATAAGTGCATCGTGCACCATATTCCACACATCCTGGTGTTAAGAAGATGCATGCTGATCTCAAACAACTATACTTTTGGGCAGGGATGAGGTGCGATGTTGCTGATTTTGTTGCTAGATGTCTTGAGTGCTAGAGAGTGAAAGTAGAGCATCAGCATTCGGTGGGTTTTTTTCAGCCACATACCATTCTGAAGTGGAAGTGGGATACGATATCCATTGATTTTATCATAGGGTTGCCTATGTCATCACAGAGACATGATTGTATCATGGTGATAGTGGACAAGTTGTCCAAGGTGGCACATTTTTTTCCCATGAGAGCATTCTACACAGCTTCTTCGATAGTGCACATTTTCTTGGCAGATATTGTTCATTTGCATGGGATTCCTCATTGGATCATTTTGGATAGAGATCCATTGTTTACTTTTGTACTATGGACATCTCTCCAACATTCTTTGGGTACAAAGCTCAATTTTAGTTCAGCTTATCACCCAAAGACCGATGGTCAGACTGAGAGAGTGAATCAGGTTTTGGAAGATATGCTTCACATGTATGTTATGGCTAGTCAGGTGAAGTGGGAGGACTATTTCTACCTTGTTGAGTTTGCATACAACAACGGTTATCATAGTTCTCTTGGCATGTCACCTTTTCAGGCCTTGTACGATAGACCATGCCGTACCCCTTTGAGTTGGGATCATTTGGAGGAACGTGTTCTTTTGGGTCTAGAGATGCTTCAGGATATGGAGCAATAGATTGTTTGCATTAGGGAGCATTTGGTTACTGCTCAGGATAGGCAGAAGAAGTATGTTGATGCCCATAGGTTGGATCATCACTTTTCTATTGGTGATAGGGTGTATTTGAGAGTGCGGCCGAGGAAGAGCCCCATCCATTATGGGAAAGGCTCTAAGTTGGTGCCACATTTTGTCGGACCTTTTGATATCCTCAAGAGGATTGGTCCTATTGCTTATCAACTAGCATTGCCACCTAGCCTATCGCACATCCATGATGTTTTCCATGTTTCTATGTTTAGACAATATATTCCAGATGTGACCCATGTTCTTGATTGGGATGCTTTGCAGGTAGCAGATGGGCAGCTTACTTTGGAGCCCATTTGTATCCTACAACACCGAAGGTTGACCTTGTGAGGTTTGGACATAGAGTAGGTAAGGGTCCAATGGGACTTGAGCAATGAGACCTCTGTGACTTGGGAGGATGCTACATGACTGAGGGGATTGTACCCCTATCTTTTTGTTGGCTTCTAGGAGTAAGCCTATGCTAGTGGGGGAAGATGTAGTCCCTCTCATGTTTATAGTCTGTACCTTGTCTATTTTGATTTGAGAGATACTTGATACTCTTATTTTGTACCTTATGATGACCCGAGGGTCGAATGTTATACTTTGATTCAGTACCATAGATACTATATTGCTATGTTGTTCAGTTTATCATATTTGCATGTTGATGGTACTTTGATATTTCAGTAGATCTATGATGATATCTAGTTATATGATGTATTGGACATGTTGATTATATTATGAGATGAATTCTATGCTATGTTTATTTACTTCATTTATGTTCTTTACACTTTTGTGAACATGAGTGATGTAAATGGGTTAAATAGGTATTTTAATACATGTTGCTTCAGCTATGATATTATATGCAATTGCACTTGATCATGTGTTTTAGTGTGCAATAATTATATCCCTGGCAGTGGCATATGGAGTTAGTGATTTAGCTATTCATATTTATCAATTTCATCCTTGTATCATCGACGTATCCTTATTTTAATTATTTTAATTAAAACCTTTCGATGATTAGTAAATCTGAACTCATCTACATTTTGTAACTAGACCAGTAAGCTTGTCTATGCATTTAGAAGTTCACTTTTGTTGCAAAAGTTTTTAATGGTTTTTTGTGATTTTGGGTTTTTGGATTTTTAATCTTTTTGGATTTAATTTCTGGTAGCTTTGCCTTAGGTGAATTTCCATTACAGATAATAACCTATTTTCGTTTGGGTCCATTCAAAGTTTAGCTATTTGAGCTAGCTATTTTCTAAAATTGACTATTCACTCAAAAAGTGAATAAGTATTGAAAAAGTGAATTCATTATTCACTTCTCACATTTTGGAAATTGAATTTGGAGAGAAACTTTGGAAATTTTCTTCTGAAGGATTATTGTTTTGTTTGTTGTGAGAGTTGTGAGCGTGGGATCTTTGCGAGGTTGGTCTCGTTGGATTTAGCTCGAGGAGTTTTTTCTTTGTCATCAATTTTAGTAGTTTCGACAGAGTATTTATTTTATTCTACGAGTTTTAATTTCGGCCCCTTTTGCTGTCAGGTAGGGCCTTCCCGTTTTAATGTTTTTTCTCTATTTCTGCTTCCGTTTGTTGTAGCAATATGTTAAGAGGTTGTGAACTAGTGTTCCCCTCCATTTATATTTCCTAGTTCTACCTAGTTGGTCGGGTATGAACATTTTTTCTATTTTTGAAATGGGGGTTCTGGTTTTTGGGTCGTTATGTTGGCCGTTTTTGCATATGGTGTCCAGTTCCTTTTATTTTTGGATTTTTTGGGTTTTTGAACCCAAAAGCCAAATGGGTTTTAATTTTGGAAATTTTCAAAAATTTGGGGTTTTTACCTCTTTTTGTGTGCCACCTTGTTTTCTTGAGTTTTCTTGACACATTGTGGTTTGTGGACCTGGATGATCCGTTTGGATACCAGTCGGAACACTTTTGCATCTTTTGTTTCTTTGGGATGCATGTAGCATCCATCATCCCAATTTTGTTTCAGTTGATTGGCTTCTATTTTGCATTCTCATCCAATCCTTATGTTATGATCTTTGTGATGGTGGTGCGCCACACACGAGTACATGCGCGTACATTTGTCGGAGGACTTGCGAGTCTCGACCTTCCATGTCTTTTCTGGAAGTTTTGATCATTGGGGTTGGGTTGGGAATTTGCATGCTTATGGGCACTCATTTTTGGATGAGCATGGGTAGAGTAGGGTAGCATCTGGAGGGGGCTTCTATCTCGCAGCTCAGTATTATGGTGCTAGAGGTTGATGAAAGATAAGAAGTTTTAAGTAAGTGATAACTAAATAAAATTGTGAGAGTTAATAAAACTTAAGATAATGAAAATATCTACATTCGTGTGATGGTTCCAAGGGAGTCCCTTGAGAGTGTTGCCACATGTAATCCAAGCTTGGGCTTTTGGATGTCAAGCGACTCTCCAGGATGTCAGCCCCTACTTAGTAGCCTATTGAGATGTCTGACCAAGACCTATAGTTATGCATTGTCTTTGTATTGGATTCAGTCATCATACTGCTTAGCGTGTGTGATAGCCTTGAGTGTTGTCTTGTGTGTTGTGGTTGGATCATTATCTCCATCAGCATGGTAGGTGTGGACCTACAGGTGCCACGTGGTTGGGAGGTGTAGCTACCTTCACCATTGCTAGGGATTGGTGCACAGAGATGGTCTATTGTTCTAGCATGATCGTTGTTGGATGTGTCACTTGGTAATTTGATTTGTGAAGTATATTTTCTAGTGATTTATGCTTTCATTGGGATGTTGTTTTCCCTATTTACATGATGTTGGTTTTTATGCATTCCTTATTATGATGTTTAGCATGTGGTAGATGATGTTATCTGATTACAGGGTTATCTTATGCTTTCTACTAGCATGCTAGATTTCATTTTCTTATATTGTAGCACATTTAGTAGTGATGTCCTTATCATGTCAGCACCAATGATCTGATCGGTGGCTTGGGATCTTACGCACAGGAGATGGCTAGGGCCCAGGATGGTCTTATGACACCATTGATGGTTGGGACGAACTGCGTACTTACTTGGTTATTCTGTTCATTGCAATGCTATTTCAGTTGTTGTGATGTTTCCTTTATGTACTGTTCCTTTACTGTTTGTTAAATGGTTAGATTCCCATTTTTTGCATTTTAATTATTCAGTTCTGGTTCGAGTGTTCTAGCCTCAAATTGTGGATCTAGTACTCCTTGGTGTGGAGGTTCTTTGGTCTATTTTTCCCTTTTCTGAGTTCTAAAAGTGTCTTTTTTTTCTATGGGTGACATTTGTTTAGCAATGTGCGATATTTAAAAAGTATCACATGCCCATACAAAACTATATCGTATGATACTATAAAGTATCCTATGCCTTCTTGAGAAATGTTGTGCAACATTGGAAGAGTATCACACACCCTTTTCAGAAGTGTCACGTGACACTTTCCAGTATCACATGCCTCTTGGAGAAACATCGTACGACACTGCTAAAGTGTCACATGCCTTAATGAAAAGTATCGCCTAGTCCCTGAAAGTGTCACACTCCTTGAGAAATGTAGCACGACACTTTTCTGTGCTGGATTAAAGTATCACATAGTTTTTGTAAAAACCTATGTGGGATGGCAACGGGCACTTTTCAAGTCGATACAAACTTTTTGAGAGTTGATAAGGATACCCTTTTGGACATTCTTCGACCCTATTTTGTTGTATTTTGATTTTAGATGGTTTCTCTTGAAATCCAGTTTTTGGGTTTCTGTTATAGTTCTTCAGGGTTTAAAAAATATTGTTTAAGTATAAGTTGATGTATATTTACATCAACTTATACTTAAGATATATTTTAATATATGCGATGATTCATTTGAGATGGGTTTCAGACCTCTACAGGCTAAGATAAAGATTCTAGGAAATTTTAGGGCTTCAAAATTCAAACTTAGCTAATTTTCAGGAATCTATTTTGATCTTTTAGCTTGGTCGATCTCTTATGTTTTCTTGTTTGTGTTTTGGTTAGTGGTGATGTTTGGAGATTTTTTGGGTGCCAAGATGATCGTTAAGTCTTCTTTTGTGATCTATATGATCCGTGTATGTTGTTGTCATGTGCACTTACACTTGTAAAAAAATAAAAATTATTCTGGCTTTTTTTTTTTCATCCTTATTTCCAAGGATCTCTGGGCGGGGCATTACAGCTCAATCATGTGATCTGTAATTGAGAAATTGTTGTCATGGATCAATGTTTTGGAATAGGTAATGTGCATCTAAATTGTAACCATGATGGAAAGGATCATATTTTGAATGTCTATGAGTGTAGACCGGATCCTTGTTTCCTCTCTTAACAATTCTGCCTACATATCTGATAAGAATCTAATCTTTATATGATGTACAGAGCTTGAACTAGGGTCAAGTTGCAACTACTTTGCACTAGCCATCAGATCTTCATCAATTTTATTCAATTTTCTCTTTATTTCCTTGGTATATTTAGTAGTATCACATAAATTTGCAAAGAGTGATGTTACATTTGTGTAAGAAGTTTCAAGACTTGTAAAAATTGAAGAAAGCTCTACCTGTTGGATAGCTATTTGCTAAGCAATGTGCTCAAGCACTTTGTTATCAAATTTCTTTTTTGCTTTCCCAATTAGTTTATCTTGACCACTGGAATATTCATCAAATTTATTGATTTCCTCTTCTAATTGCAACAAAATGTGTTGAGAAGTATCAACTTCACCACCTAAAGCTTTAGTCAAAATATTCTTTGCATCCTCAATAATCTTACTCTCTCTCTCTCTCTCTCTCTCTCTCTCTCTCTCTCTCTCTCTCTCTCTCTCTCTCTCTCTCTCTCTCTCTCTCTCTCTCTCTCTCTCTCTCTCTCTCTCTCTCCCTCCCTTCTCTAATTTTCTTCTGCTTTTCCTTCTTTTGGAGAAGTTGGCCAACTATATGCATTTGATCCACAGAGATATTATCAAAGTCCAATTTGGGAATTTCAATTTCCTCATCCAGATCTATATCTTCATCTATTTCCTTTCCACTAATCAAAATTCTTTTTTGAATCTTTGGTTCAATTGTCTTTGACGATAATGCTTTAGATTTTGGAATAGAAATAATAGTGGAAACATTAGGGCTAGCAGTGAAAATTTGTATAGTGCCTACTAGTGGAATACTGACTAGCATACTTGCAAAATCCAAAATTGATGTACTTACCAAACTTCCCAAAACTAAAATATTTACAAGTGACATATAGATAGAAGTATTTACAACTAAAGCACTTACAAGAGTATCACAACTGAGGTACTTACAGGAGTATTTACAATTGAGGTACCCAAAATTTAAGAATCCAAAATTGTACTTACTACTAAGGAGCTTAGAATTGTAGAATATTTTGTATCCATTGTTGAAGTAGGCTCATTAACTAAAGGATGTTGTAGCTCAATGGACTGAAGTGGTAGAAACTTCTATTAGTGATGTGCTAAGCTAAGGGGTAGCAAGGAGTGATTGGACATTTGATGTATCAATGGTTGTCATAATCAAATCTGCTGAAGCTATCTTCGAGCTTGATGATGTTGCAAGTTTTGTTGGAGAGTGAGGAAGAGAGGCTATGACAGCTGTAGCTATCTTGATTGGGTCAACCTCTTCTTCTTCTTGTTTGGATTCTTCTGTAGCTTCTTCCTCTTTTTCCTCTTCATCATCCTTCATTAGCTCCTGATATTGTTCTGCATCAATTATGACAAATTAAGTAGAGTATTCATCATTTTCTTCATCCTTGTCACTGTCATCACCATCATCTTTGATTTCAACAATATTTTCACTTGGTTTTTGAAGATGGAATACATTTTTCCATAGGTTTGTAGCATTCTTCACAACATACTCTATATCTTTCATCAAAACTAGAAAAGTGTTGAACTTTAAAGTCATTTTATTCTCATTGCCTTTTAATGCCTTATTTACCTTTGCATTAGTCAAGTTGGGTAGCAACTATTTCAACATTTGTTCAAAAATGTCTTTGAAAATTTACTTGGTGTTCTCCCATCTAACCTTGACCTTATCTAACAATATTGTAGGGACCTATGTTGTTAGCTAGTCTAGAGAGAATTTCCATCTGCCCAATTTGTCTATGACCAAATCTTCAACTTCTTTCTACACTGCTAGAGTCCTTGTCTCATGTGCTTTAAAATTGTTTATTCTAGCACTTTCTCTCAATATTTTTAGCCTTTCTTGAAATGTAAGAGGAGGTCAGTTTAAGATTACATTACTTCCTTCTTTTCCTTCTTTCTTCCTAGATCTCCTTGTAAATACTGCAGTGAATGGCTTTGGTGGCTTGGTGATGATTTCCTTGCCTGTCTTCCTTACTGGCTCTTCTTCCTTTTTTGATTCCCCTTCATTATTTTTTTCTTCCACATCTTCTCCTTTACCTTCACTTAACATAAGAGGGGTGCTTGTTGTCCTCAATTTTGTTATCCTCCTCTTGCCTTTGTTTACCGCTTGTGGAAGCTTGATTTCAAGTTCAATTCTTGATTTTGCCTCATCATAAGTTCCAAAGTGAGGTGCATTTGGATCTACAGGCTCATTTACCAAGGCTTCAATGATTTCCTTAGCCTCATCAATGTTAACCTCATATGGGATAAGTTTTACCCACATAACTTTGGGCCTTACTACTTGGATGTAGACTCTGTCACTATCTACCATAAAGCAAACATCATCCTTATAGTCTTCAACTAACTTATTTGGTATCCTGAATTTGTTATTCATCTTTTCTTTGAAGGTTTCAAAATAATTATCCATGATACTATCAAAATTTTTACCCATTTCATTGATATATTCATTAATCTAATATAAAAATGGCATATCTTTTCTCCATACAATCATGCCTTTAGAAGGGAAAAAATTTTGAACATAGAAAAACAAACATGTCAACAACGAACCAAATTTGCATGGATTATTCTTTGAAGTTTTAATGCTTTCCATGTTTTTGTTCAACTACTTCAACAACAAATCTGCTAAGCCATATGATAGATTCTTCTTCACAACCTTAAAGGATAAGTCAACTTCTTCACATGACACACTATTAGGTCAGCTTGAACTATAAATCTTGTGTACTATCACATTGATGCCAAATTTTAGTTTTGTATCAGTTACATTACTGATTTTCATTGCTCTGCAATCCCATTTGCCTAGGGTTTTCTTTTGTAACTCATCTCAACCCAGGGTTTTAGTGGCTTTAGCTTTGGTGAGCATGGGGATATTAGTAATGCTATGTATCATTTTCTTGGTAATCAAAACTAGTTTCTCTAACTAGAACTGACCATTATGAACTTAGCTTAAGATATACCTAATCCACTTGATTTGAAAGTTTCAAGGCAGGTGAGGAATATGAGTTAAACCTTTCTTTTCCAAATGTTTGTGCTCAGGTTTGAGAATTCCATTCACACAAAGTTCACTTAGAGCATTATTCATTTAAAGGGTTCCTATCTCTTGAATTGCACATTTAAAATGTGTTTGAATATCATTTATGAGAAGTACCTTAGGTGGTATCTGTGACTAAGCTCCATTTGAGTTGAGGGTTTCGATGATCGCTGGCACAAGTTTGAAGTTAGGGGCTTTCCATTCAACACCTGGCACCAACATTTCAGAAACTTTCTTCACCTTGCTACTACTATTGGATGCCATGATAACTTGGTACACTAAGATTTTTTTTGAAGAAAAACTTCACTACAAATTCTGCTCAAAGTCACTTGGATGCCTTGCAAATCGCTCTATTCACAATATTATGAATTCACAGTGAAAATGAAGTCAATTTTCTACCTTTTGATCAAACTTCCCATTAATGCTCAATATAGCAGGGAGCCATAATAACATTATGCATGACAGCCTGCCATCCACTATTTTACGGATTGCTTGGTGAAAGCTTGTAACTCAGTAACCAAACATAACCATGTTACTCCCAACTTTTCTCGGTAGAGTCCATGACCCAACCTTGCTCAGTACAGAGGTGATAACTATTAATAATCTTACTGATGATCATTCTATATCTTGAATACCAATATGAATCTTTACTTCCTTTCAATTGGAACTATTTAAGATGTGGCCTTGAAAACACAGTTCCAGTTCTTCCTTAAGAACATAATTGGAAATGGTGGAGTCACCCACTTCTTTAGTGACATGACCATCATCGCTTGAACTATTTTGCTTGGTAGATTTAGGAATCCATTGATGTCTCATCTACTTCCTAATGCTATCTACTCTTGCTTTCTTTTCATCTTCAATTTTACCTATATTCATGCAATTCTTAGCTATATGACCAAGATCGGTACATGTGTAACATCTTATGGTGGTATCCTTTCTTCTCATGTGATATTTAACACAATTCATGCCAATGTGTCCATATTCTCCACAATAATGACATCTACACCAAGTGTTGTAGTACCAACTGAATATTGCCTTTACAAATTGTTTAGTTGGATTAAATGGCTTAGATCTGCATTTAGATGCCTTGTGACCTTGTTTCTTGTATTTGTGACACTTACCCTCAAACTTTGGTTTTTCTTTACATTCATTAGCTTTATGACCATGTTGACAATAGTTGTAGCATTTTCCATTGAATTTTGCTTTTCCATTACTCCAACATTTGTTTGATGTATGACCTATCTTACCATAGTGATTGCAGGTAGGTTTTTGTTTCTTTTGTGCACCTTGTTTGGAGGACTCGCCTTCTTCTTTGTATCTAATTCTTGCCTTACCCTTTTGCCTATAGAGATTTTGCTCATTTTTGTGATTCAATTGATCCATGTCTACTTGGAATTTCATTATTCTTTCATTGAGTTACTTTTTAGAATTTAGATCAATTTTCATCCTTTCATTGATTTTCCTTTCAGAGTTTAAGTCATTCCTTAACCTTTCATTGGTTTGTCTTTTGGAGTTTAGATCATTCCTTATTCTTTCATTTTTAGATCTCAAACTCATGATTTGTTCATTTGCATTGGAGAGTTGATCAATAAGATTTTCTTGCAGAAGGAATTTATTTTGAATTTCATTATTCTTTGCCTCCAAATCTTATTTTTCCTTATTTCTCTATTTTGAGATTTTGCACAATCTTATTGATTGAATTTCTTGTTCTCTTTTCAATTTTCTTACTTCTTCTTGTAGGGAACCATTCTTCTCTAGGAGTTCTTTGATTACATCATTTTCTTCATTTGAACTGCTTGAAGGGAGAAAATCTTCAATCTTTTCTTCAATATACTAGTGGTCATTCATCTGATTTGCAAGTTCCTTCCTTCTTTTTAGAGATTGGGAAAGATGCTCTTTTTCTTTCTTGAGTTGAGCTATGGCCATCTCTAGATCTATCTTTTCATTGTCAATAGCTTTGTCAAGTTTGAATATCTCCATTGTCCTTGATCTTTACTCAAGCTATCAAACTTTATCCTAAGAACCACAAAGCTCTGATACCATTTTTTGGAAATATTCAAGACTAGATAGGTTACTAAAAGGGGAGGGGTGAATCAATAACCTCAAAACCTTTTAACAAATTTAGAACTTAATTGCATTAATATTAATAAATCTAACCTATTGCATGCATAAGAAATTGAGAAACATAAGACACCATGAGCACAATATTTGGTGACCCAAAAAACCTTCCAAATAGAAAGTAAAACTGGGGTGGGGATGATACGCACAAAACTTCAATACTAAAGCATAAAGTTGGCCTATTAAGGCTTACATTGATCACTTTTGATGATTTTCCCTATTAGGAGCAATTAGGACTGCTAGGTCCACCTTGTCAGAGGTTTACAAACATACAATGAAGTATGAACTCGGTAAAGAGATTTAAGAAAAGACTATTAAGTCTATCTTGTGAAAGGATTTGAAGTTGATTCATGTATTAGGATATAATAGCAGATCTCTAACTTACAACTAAATTTTTTATTGAAATCCTTGAAGTATTGATCACCTCTATGTGATAGATATAACTCTACTACTCCTAATATGGCCTTACAATACACTTTACTCTGCTACTGATTCACATTTGTGTGCTTACATTCCATTCAAATTATCTCATCTCATTATACTACACACTTGGATATGATACAATATATTACATATATATATATATATCAATACAATTTACATAATTACAAAGTCAGCCATTACACAAGTTAACACCAATATTATGAAGTCGGCCCAAATGTAGATACTCAGGTTCTAAAAATTGACTTGGTGAAGTTCTAATAAATGATGTCCACTATCATTACTTAGCATCATCATGCATTTGGTAGAAGTAGAGGCTCATTCCATACTAATCACTTCAACGTAGTTTCAAACTTGGTATACACTAGTGACTCGGTAGATACAGTGTAACTCGATATGAACTGCATTCCCTGCTTACCACAACTATACTCAGTAGAGACTATTTTCTTTCATCTTGAATAACATTGGCTTTGCTTGACTTAAGCTATTAACTTGGTAGAAACTGTAAAGCTCGATGAACATTGAACTGCTCAGTCTAAACTATAGTGCATGCCAAATACTAAACTACTTGCTCTGAACTATAATCTGAATAAGTGTTGTCACTAGTAACAAACTTGAATTAATGTCAACAATAATCTCTTTCTGCATAACATCTAAATGAGGTAATAATATTTTCTAAATAGAGATGAGCTTATTCCTAAGTCTTCCATCATTTTCCACTAGCTTGGCTAATCTCCATTGGGAAAAAGTTAATTTAGTGAAATAATTTGAACTGGAACATGCTAATGCAATATATTTGTTGTCTATCAATAAATCCTTGATTATCCTTTATGAAGAATTCAACATGACGTAATTTTTTGTATAAAGAAATAATGTTCTTTACAACATCTTCTACATTATTTACTAGATTTGACAAGTCTACTTTCCTTATTGCAACTGGAGTGGAGACCTTTTCAATGACTTTATTTTCAATTTTTTTGGAACTCTGCTCCAACATATTTTCATTAGCATATACATCATCATTATTTATCTTCTCTATAATATGAACTAATTGAGCTATAACAGGAGCATTCTTAGCAAGATTTTCTACATCAAATGCATGTAGGAAAATATCCCTAATCTCCTATAGCACTTTCTTTTTCTATAGCTCTCTCTTCATTTATTCCCATTTGTTCTTTCTTACTAACAAATCTTGCAAAATTTGTATTTTTAAAAATGTAGATTATCAATGTCAAATTTGGTTATTACAATGACTTTGTCTAAGGTTACTGGCTTTCCAAGTGACCTTTCTTTTTCCTTTAGTAATTTATTCTTTGGTGTGCTACTACTTAGCAGTGCTAGCTGAAGTGGGTGTGATGAAAGACCAACACTCAGTCTTTGTGGTTCTTTTTCTCCACTAGAATCTATACTTTCTTAGGTTGAATCCTTCTAAGTTATGATCACCTACTATTCACATGTACCACTTTCCTTAGCCTCATAATGTACAAAGAGTTATACACTAAGTCTTGTCTTTGTTTCTTCCTACTTTTTACTCTATACTACATCATTTGTTTTCTATATCTCCTTATTTCACTCTATAAGAGGTCTTGAGACTAGTGCTTCTATCTCATCAATAGTAGAATGTCCACTTGTATATTCATCCCATTAATCTGACCCTTTGTGGTCTAATAAGCATTAATAAGCTCTTCACATTTCTTCTCTTCAATTGTTAATCCACTTTGTTCCTTGACATCTATTACCAAATTATTTCATTGCATTCCCTCCAACTATTCATTAAATTCAATAATAACAATAGGTATTATGGTAATTGATACAATTACCTATTGCTCCACTCATTTCTTTCCAATTTTATGATATTCTTTGATTTGAACTAATACTGGATTGGATGTATCAAACAAAGTGTCCTAGATAGATTTTTAATCTTGGTTTCCTTGTTGTGGATCAACATACACTATCTTTTCTAGCTTGATTAACACTAGAGTCACATCAAGAATTTCATCCTCAATGAAGACTATCCTTTATTTCCCTTGTCTTGGGCTATCTACTCTATAGTCTCTACAATGTGTTCAAAATCACTATACAAATCCTCTGTATTACCCAATTCTATTTTCTCATCTTCTTTTTCTTCTTCCTCTATAGTTGGTGAAAATAATCGAAATGCTTTCTTCCAAACAAACTTACTTTCTTGTACCACTTCCTAAATTTTGTTTCTCAAAATTTGATAAGCCTCTATCTTAGGCAAAAAATTCATTTTATATAATCTCTTAGGGCTATAGAAGTATATGTCTTCCCTAAATCTAGCATTTTTTGGGCTAGATTTATTTCCCTTTTTCATCTCTCAGTAGAAAATGCCCATTATCATTTAGAATCCATTTTATTATACAACTCCTCTAGTAGTGCTTTGCCTAACTCAATGGGAGTATTCTTGAAATTCACCATCATATCCAAAACCACTTGTTATACTTTTTATTTATATCCTTTATCTAAAGAATTACATTTTACATGCTTAAATCCAAAAAGGCCTAGTGAACTTTGTATATCATTCCATACCTTGTCTATATCCTAAGTAGAATACCCAGGAACAATCTAAAGTTTTCCTAGATCGTTAGATTATGTTTTTTCCTTTATCACCCTCTTTATCATCAAGCTTTATGACTAAATTCCTCCTTGATCTCTTCTTTTGACCTTTCTCAATTTCTTTAGCCTTTGGTTTCTTTTTCGTAGTATAATTTCCCTTAACTTACTTTGTGATCTTTACAGTGTCTTTCTTGGATTTGACAGTGATAGGGGATGTTTCCTTTTATCTCTTTCATGTTAATCTTCTTTGCATGGGGGAGGGTGGTGTAACCGCTTTCTTCAAAATCCTCTTGACCTTAGGATTAACAATTACGCTTTTTTTCCCTTCTAGTCCTTGAGGCTCAACAACCACCAATTCATTTCCCTTTGACTCATCTTCCTCATCATCACTGTCATGGTCTTTCCCTTTACTTTATGTAATTTGTAGGGGTGCTACTCCAAGTTTTCCTTCTAAATTTTCTATCATTTTCTCCTTTCTTTGTTCATATTCAGAATCTTTCTCTACATCATCATCTTGATATTTATATTTTGATATGTATTGAATGGATCTTGACATTCTTATCAATTTATTCTAGCAGGAATGTTGTCACTATTGTATACAATTCATCAATATTTACTTCGTATTGCATAGTCTCAACCATGCAACCCATAGTATGATAGTCTAAGAAAAGGTATAGTCAGTGTCAACTAGAAGAAACTATTATCATAATAATGATCCATGACTAACATGGGGATTCTCACCCTATTCTAAATTTTCCTCTTGAATTCGTCAATATAACAATCCAAAATTGTTTCAAAATTCTCACCTAATTGCTCAATTTAACCATTAGTCTGCTCATTTACAAGCCTAGTCTTATCCCATGCTACTTCACCAATGCTAGGAAATGAATTATGTACATGAAAGAATATTCACAAGATAAGTGAGCCAAACTTACAAGATGTATTATTTTCCTTTCAAATGGATCCTAGATTCTCTACTAGTTGAATTAGCTAGGACTTGGTCAAATCATAATTGTGATCCTTCTTGAGAATTTTGTAACCGAAATCAACAACTATGATAGTTATGCTATCCAATTGACTCAATTGTTATAACTTGTGAGCAATCAATCAGACTGTAAACTCAACAACATGATCATTAGTTTCTTCAATTAACATCCCATGACCATTCAATTTTTTCTTGGTAAGTTTTTCGATTACATTTTTGGCTTGATGTCACACATTCTTCACTCGATTAAGCATGGGGTATCTAGTGACTCGGTGGATGATAAATTTTGTAGTCTTCATTGGCCCATTTTCTAGCCACAACTTCTTATCAGATATTCTTCTCAAAATTACTTTGATCTACTTGACCTTGAAGACTTTTGGAAAAGCTAGGGCATAGGTAGCCCCTTTCTTGGCAACTATCATGTTCTCATCTTACAAAAATATATTAACTCGAAGTATTTCATATGCATATCTAAGCTCAAAATATTTTATTTCTCCAATCTTTCACATGCAACAAGATCGCACATTGTCTACCATGATGATTCATGGAAGGATAGATGACAATGTGCAAGATTGGTCTCTAGCAGTGATAACTTTAAGAAACCCCCTTTGGAAATAATTATAAAATCATGGCCAATCAAACATTATTTTAGGGGAAAAATTTTAATTTCTATTGGCGATTTTTTTTTCAAACTAGGAAAAAAAAAATTTATTGAAAATTTTAGTTTTTCCACATCAAAATTCTATAAAACCTTGGAAAATTTTTACATTTTGAAGAAAATTGTGACCAAAGGTGCAAATACCTAGAAACCATAATTATATATCATCTAAACACAATAAGCCTATTTAATAACCATTAGATGATCCAAAATCAACCGTATAAATCATATTTCAGGCTAAAATCTTAAAGGAGGGCAAGTTTTAAAGAAAATCTCTAGAATAATGACACATGTCCACAATCAAACCTATTTTAGGCTAGAGATTAAAAGGATAAAAACTAACTTGGATTGTCTCTTGAGTAGTGAAA
Organism: Cupressus sempervirens; assembly: GCA_028749045.1. NCBI lineage: Eukaryota > Viridiplantae > Streptophyta > Pinopsida > Cupressales > Cupressaceae > Cupressus > Cupressus sempervirens. Next base: position 793,717,892 of record CM053785.1, read on the forward strand.
CATGTCAAGTATATATATTTAACATATATCCTAGCTTAAAGATTTACCACATATTGGTGAATGTGTCCATCAAATAAGACAAGCCTCAGATATTATAGGTGGAATTATTTGATTTTTAGTATGGAAAGATTAAATTCCATTTCTGAAGTCATCTCCAAAATAAAATAGTTATGTATCATTATTGGCTATTGATGTAAGCATGGGACCCAATTTTCATTAAGTGCAGGTGACATGACCACCTCTAAAGTGCAATTTTATTTTTTTCCAAATTCAGGTTGTTTGATGAGTAAAATTTTCCATTTGGTGAATATTCACCACTAAAGTTATCCATAGTCTATAGTCATCACTATCTATGTATAAGCATTGAATTTTTCCAAAAGGAATGCATCATTTCATATCATTTGAGCCTTATAATCCTTCAACACCTCTTTCTTTCTAGATCCAAATGTAGAAGATGCAATTTCAAACTCGAGTTTTCAAAATTTAATATGATTTCACAAAGCAACCAAATTCAGTTCAAAAACACCCCACAAACTTAGAAGATTTCACCCATGATGTACACTAGATTTCTACAAAATTTGCACAAATAACTTTGAAATTTCTTTGGAATCACTCAAAAAACTCTAAATGACTAGGTAAATGAGTGAATTCAAAATTAACTTTATACAATCAAGGAATTGAGATATCCCTACATTCAATGTTTTGTACATATAGTAGGTACACACATAGTCTATGATAGTTGTCTAAACATCCAATGACAACTTGGTGTTCATACTTCATTCACTAGCTTGATCAGTCTACAAACTCAGTCACAACTTCATTTTAGTTATTAATCATATCTCGATCAACATAGGGGCTTAGTCAACATTGTGACTTGGTCACAATAGACATCAATATTGATATTCTACATCAACTACATTCCAACTCAAAATTTAATTTCCTTGCTCAGCTCACAATTCATCACCATCCTAATTTATCTTATCTTATGGAGATATGGACTTTTACACATCACATGTTAGGAACTAATGTATGATAAATCATTTGAAATATACTCCCTCTCATATCTTCTTTACTTAGTTTAAGGTAATTTCTATTGGAACAAATGATTAATTGTGTATTGTCTTTGATGTTACAAAAAATTTTATATCATTGCCAGTTAGTGTATGCTGAGCTCACTCGGGCATTGAAGACAATTTTCTATGTCTATTGGGCATTCTAGAGTTTTCCTAGTTCAGAATACAGTATCCAAGGAGATCAATTGGGCATCGAAGGAAAGTTGAGTGTTGATCGTGCTCACTCAGTTAATAAAGGAAATGTTAGATGGAACTAGTGTTAACCAAGCTCACTCAGCTACTAAAGGAAATTTGCAAATATGCAGTGTTCACGAAGTTCACTTGGTTAACACAAGAAAATTGTTTTTGAGTTAACTTCTATTGAGTAGGCTCGGCTAATGAATGATTTTCATTTTTTGGCATATTAAGTTCAATTGAATTATCTGTTGGTTCTAGTCGATTGAGGAGATGAATATTAATTATTCTAAGTTATATTCTAGCTAACTTAACAATATGAAATATATAAATATGAGTTCAAGTTGAGAATTAGAAAGATTAATGCATCGAAGATAATTGAAGATTTAATGATGCTAAGAGGAAGTGAATTAGAAGGATAAAAAGAATATTCTTGTGAAGCTAAAAAGATACATTTGATCAAGAAGGATCACGTATACAAGCTAGAATTGAGATTCATAATTAGAAATTCAATTGCATATGAAATTAGGTCATCTCATTGTTACTCTCTAACCATTGTAGTAGTGATCTAAATCTCTTAACAGAGTTGGCTTGACAACTATTTGTAAATCCTCTAACAAGGTGGCATTTCTATTGAATTTTCCAAAGACCTCTAACAAGGCCACTCATAATAGGGTGATTAAATCATCTTATAGAGTCACACATAAGAGTGTGTTTTGTAACCTTTAATTCAAAAGAGTGAAAATTAATAACTATTTGTAACTAGTGGTTTTTTTCCCAAATTGGGTTTCCAAGTTAAATCTTGGTGTAAAATGCATTCATGCTATTTCTCTTATGTGTTTGCACCTAAGTTATAGTAATAGTAAATCTTTGATAACATCTTAGGATTTTCATGTTAAGTATTTGCCAAGCATTTTCAGTGTTTATTGAGTTACAACATTTTTTGTGTTTGTTGAGCATTGGCAGAGTTTAATTTTTACAGTTGATTGTGTACTAACATCTAATGGATTTGGGATTTATTTTAGTGGTAATTAATTCACCCCTTCCCTCATAGTTACTCCTCTTATATTTCCAACAATTGGTATAAGAGTTTTTTGTGTTTTTAGAGAAGGTTTCAAGGACCTAAGCTAAAGATCAGGATGTCTTATAGAAGAGAAATTTCTAAGTTGAACGAAGACAATTTTGTAGCATGGCAAGGACTTATGAGGTTACATCTAGAAACTAGTAGTGATTTAGGTGTAAGTATCTCGATACTAAATACAAGGGTCCTACTAGAAAATTATTAGTTGAAGATATTGTCGAAAAGAAAAATCATAACATCATGATGATTGACATTGCTTTTGCTCTTAATTATGTTGAATTTGATGAAGTCAAAAGTTGTACTACAACTTATGATATTTAAATAAAACTAAAAGACATCTATGCAGGAGATGATAATGTAAGAAGAGCTAAAGTTAAATTTTTTAGTAGGAAATTTGATTAGATGAACAATAGACAAGATGAAAACATTGCAAAATATGTTGAGTGAATTAAAGAAAGTGTGAGCACGATCAAAGCATCTAGAGGAAACATTGAGGATAAAATAGTTGTGAGCAAGGTACTCCAAACCCTTCTTCCTATCTATGCAATTAGAAAATATTCTATTTAAGAAATGAGATGTGATCCAAATAGAAAAATATCTTTTGATGCTCTAGTTGGAAGATTGACAACTTTTGAGTTGCATAACTATGACAATTGTGTTCCTAGTTCAAAAAGTATTGAGTCTACATTTGAAGCCAAACTTTCACTCAAGAAAAGATGTAAGAAATCAAAATCCAATCAAATTAGAAGTGAACAAGAAGGAGAAGAAGTTCAAACATTTATCTTGAAGTTTTTGAAGCTCTACTTGGAAGGAAATATTCCTAAGGTAGAGGAAAGTACAAAGGTAAGATTCCTCTAATCTACTTTTCTAGTGAAGAAGTTGGTCACATTGTTGCAAGGTGCCCAAATAGAGAAAAAAAGGATGACAAGAAAAGTGATAAGTACAAAGGTAAGAAGGAATTAAAAAAATACAAGAACTATAAGGAAAAAGGTAAGAAATTTTGTTTTATGGCTAAAGATTTTGATAACAGTGAAGATGAAATGGTATATATTGCTGCAAAAGATGGATATGATGATGAAGGAGATAAGATGGCACTTATCTCTCATGTTAGCAAAAATGATACATGGATTATTGATAGTGGCTAATCACATCATATGACTGGAGAGAAAATAAAGTTTGAGCACATGGAATATTATAATGGTGGTAGTGTGAGATTTGGAAACAATGAACCTTGTTGTATAAAAGACAAATGATGTATCTCATTAACCAATGAACTTAGATGTGGCAATGCTTATTGGGTTGAAGGATTAAAGCATAATCTATTAAGTGTGGCAAAGTTGAATAACATTGGATTCAAGGTAGAATTTATGAATGGTAAGGCCAAATTGTTTAATTAAAAAGGACATCTAGTTGGATCTGCCAAACAAACAAAAGGTAATCTATTCTATCTAGATCTCAGTGAAAGTTCATGTTTTATTACTCAAGTAGAAGAAAGTTGGTTATGACACAAAATATTATGTCATCTAAACTTTGATAATATAGTTAAAATAACTAAAAACAAAAGAGTAAGAGATATTCCTAGCTTAAGGAAACCTTATATGGGTCTATGCAAAAACTATCAAATTAGTAAGATGGGAAAAACTAGTTTCAAAAGAAAGAACTATTATTGTGAAGAAGTCTTAGAGCTTGTGCATATAGACTTATGTGGACCTATTGGAATAGAGAGTTATGGTGAAGATAAGTTTTTCATTCTTTTTGTGGATGACTTTTCTAGAATGATGACTCTAATGTATCTAATAAAAAAATCTGAAGCTTTTCAAAAATTCAAGTGGTATTTGTCAAGAGTAGAAAAAGAAACTGGAAAGAACCTAAAATGTTTGAGATCAGACAGAGGTGGTGAATTCATCTCTAATGAATTCAATTAATTATACATTAAAAAAGGAATTAAAAAAAAAATATTAGCCCTTGGTACTCCTCAGTAGAATGGTATTACTAAGAGAAGGAAAAAATCCATCATGGATTGTGTGAGAACACTAATGATATTAAAGAATGTTATAATCAAATACTGAAAGGAAGCTATAAACACTGCAATGCAAACTTTGAAAAGAGTATAGTTGAAGAAAGACTCAAATCAAACTCTTTATGAACTATGATATGGCTACAAGCCTAATGTAAGTTACTTGAAAGTATTTGGTAGAAAATGTTATATCTTGAAAGAATCTAGGAAAGGTAAATTTGATATCAAAGATTATAAAGGAATATTCCTAGGATACTTCTACATAAGTAAGGCATATAAATGTTTAAATTTATCTACTCATAAAATCATAGGAAGTGCACATGTGAGAATTGATGAATTTCCAGAAAGGAGTGAAGAAGAAAGCAATAGAGAACCTGAGGATTACATAAGATTCATTTATTATGAACCTAATACTATGCCAAATCTATCTGGAAGAAAGGAGGCCTCACCTCTCAAGTCCCCAAAATATCCAACAGCTACTAATTTTTAGAAAGAGCAACCCAAGTCATAGTCTAAAGGACCCAACTCACATTTAGAAGCTACCAAGCTACTACAAGAGAAAATCAATTTTGATGGACTTGAGTCACAAACAATGAGACTTGAGTTTAATACTGAAGTTCATTATGAAATCAATGAAAAAATCTACAAATCCAAAGTACCTATACTATCAAGACATGTCAGAAAGCATCATGCACCTAACCAGATCATTGGAGACAAATTAGATGGAACAATGACAAGCAACAAATTGAAAGATACATGTTTACTTGCTGAAATTGAACCTAGAAATTTTAAAGATTCTTTGGATAATGAAAGTTGGATTGAAGCAATGAATAAGGAAATAGAATAGATAGAGAAGAATAAAACTTGGACTCTTGTTCCTAGACCCAAGGATAAAAATGTAATTGGCACAAAGTGTGTATTCAGAAATAAGCTAAATGAAGATGCAAAAGTTACTAGAAACAAAGTAAGGTTAGTTGTTGGATACAATTGTTCAATTTTGTGTTATCCTTGATGTTACACAAATTTCATATCAGTCATCAATCAAATTCTATTGAGCTCAGTTGGTTAGCAAGGCAAAAGATAGAGTCTATCGAGCTTAGTTGGTTAGCAAAGCAAAAGATAGAGTCTATTGAGCTCAGTTGGTCAACAAGGAAAAAGACAAATTCTACCAAGCTCAGAAGGTTAGCAACGAAGGTTTACAGTGTCTACCAAGCATTCTCAAAGTTTACCTTGCGAAGATAGTTGTTACTGAGCTTTCTAGGTTAACAATAAAATTTAGTTGTTACTAAGCTCACTTGGTCATCAAAGGAAAATAGTGTAGAAAATAGTTCTCACTAAGTTCACTCGATAGCCAAAGGATTTTGCAAATTTTGTAGTGTTAACCGAGTCGAGAAGGTTAACTCAAAAAATTGTTTTTGGAGTAGTGTTTACTGAGTAGGGTTGGCCAATGAAGGATTTCAATGTTTTGTGAAATAAAGTTTATTTGTTTAATGTAATATTTGTAGCCGACTGATGTATAGTTTATTGGTAAATGTAAATGAGCCGACTTGATAATCTAAATGGTATATATAAGAGGTCAAGTTGTGAATTCTAAGTGTGCGATAGATTTGATGTGATATGAGTATGAAGGAAGACTAATTATTGTGAGAGAAAATTTTGAAAAATGATCAGAGATAATTGAGGACCAGCAAAGCTATATTTGATTAAGGAGGATCTAATGGTGCAGAATAGAGATCTTTATTAGTAAAATTTAGTTGCATCATTTTGAAGTCAATTCATTGTTACTTTCTAACCATTGTAGTAGTGATTTCAAAATCTCGTAACAAAGTTGGTTTAAAAGCCATTTTGTAAATCCTCTAACAAGGCGATAGTTTAGTTGAATTGTTCTAAAGACATCTAGCAAGGCTACTCCTAACAAGGTGATTAAATCCTCTAACAAGGTCACACCTAATAGTGTGTTTTATAACCTTTAATTGGGTTGGCTCCTAATAGGGGTCACTTTAGAAGAGTGAAAATTGGTAGCTAGTTACTTGGTGGTTTTTCCCATATTGGGTTTCCATGTTAAATATGGTGTCTCTTGTGTTCTTGTTATTTACTTTTGCATGCATGCTAACAATTATGAATGCTAAAGTTCAGTAACAAGTTAATCTACCAACTTACAACATTTTTGTGAAGTGCTTACCAAGTGATAGAAATAACTAGTTATTTAAGACATCTAAGGGATCATGATTTATTTTTATGGTAACTGATTCACCCCCTCCCTCTCAGTTACTTCATCTATAGTTCCAACAATTGGTATCAAAGCTTTTGGTGCTTGCAAGAAAAGATTTTAAGGATCTAAGCTAAAGATCAGGATGTATTACAAGAGGGAAATTTTAAGACTTAATAGGAACAAGTTCTTAGCATGGCAGGGATTGATGAGACTTCATCTGACTTCTATTGGTGATTCAAGGTTGAAGTACCTTGATGAAAAATATGCAGAACCTACTAGTACATTATCTGTCAATGATATTGCTGAAAAGAAGACTCACAACAACCTGATGATAGATATTGCATCTGCCTTAAGTTATGAAGAATTTGATGACATCAAAGATTGCAAAACTACCTTTGAAATGTAGAACAAATTGAAAGAGGTCTATGGAGGTGATAATAATGTGAGAAGAGACAAAGCAAAAAGTTTGAGAGGAAAATTTGATCAGATGAGGATGAGAGAGGATGAAAATATAGAAAAACATGTTGAAAGAGTTAAAGCAAGTGTTAGTACAATCAAAGCATCTAGAGGAGATATCAAGGAGGAAACAGTTATAAGTAAAGTTCTCATAAAACTACTTCCCATTTATGCAATCAGAGTTTCTGCAATTCAAGAAAGAAGATGTGAAGCAAATCATAAGATAAATTTAAAGACCATAGTTGGAAGATTGACTACATTCGAGCTAGACAACTATGACAATTATGTTTTAGCTACCAAGAACATTGAATATGAATTTGAAGTCAAGTTTTCACTCAAGGAGAAAGGAAAAAAGATAAAGGATTCTTAGTCAAATGGTGATGAAGAATCAAAACAAAGTTCAGACAGTGATCTTGAGGTGGTTGAAGCTTTGCTAGCAAGGAAATATTCAAGAGGCAAAGGGAAACACAAAGGTAAGGTTCCTCTAATCTATTTTTCTTGTGAAGAAATTGGACATATTGCTACTAGGTGTCCAAATAAGTAGAACAAGGATGAGAAGAAAGGACACAAGTGTAATGGCAAGAAAGACTTCAAATCATTCAAAGACAAAGGTAAGAAAAACATGTTTCATGGCTAAGGATTTTAATGATTCTGGTGATGAAGAAGAAGATGAAATTGTTTACATTTCTATAAAGAATGAATCTGACAATGATGAAGAAATGGCACTCATTTCTCATGTGAGCAAAAATGATACATGGATTTATAGATAGTGGTTGTTCTCATCACATCACTAGTGATAAAACTAAGTTTGAACATTTTGAAGACTACGATGGTGGCAATGTGAGGTTTTGTTGCATAAAAGGAAAAGGAAGAATCTCTCTAACCAATGAAATTGTATGTGATAATGCATATTGGGTAGGACTATAAAAAAATCTATTAAGTGTGGCACAACTACTCAATAATGGATTCAAAGTGGAATTCATGCATGAGAAAGCAAGTCTTCTAGATGGAAAAGGAAAGCTGATTCAATCAGGCACTCAAACAAAAGGTAACTTGTTTTATCTTGAACTTAGTGAATGTTTATGTTTTATTGCTCAATTTGAAGAAAGTTGGTTATGGCATAGGAGGTTGTGTCATGTGAACTTTGATAACTTGGTAAAAATAAGTAAATTTAGGAAAATAAAAGGCATTTCTAACATAAAGAAACCCGAGGTTGGTGTATGCAAGAATTGTCAAATTGGCAAGATGGGGAAGACTAGCTTTAAAAGCAAGAACTATCAATTTGAATTTTTTTTAGAAATTGTGCATATTGATTTGTGTGGACCTATTGAAATTGAAAGTTATACTGGTGAAAAGTTCTTCATTCTTTTTTCTGATGATTATTCAAGGATGATGATTGTCATGTACCTAAGAGAGAAATCAGAAGTATTTGAGAAGTTCAAATGGTATTTGGCTAGAGTAGAAAAGGAAACAAGAAAAAAACTGAAATGTTTGAGGTTAGATAGAGGTGGTGAATTCATTTCACATGAGTTTAATAACTTTTGCATTGAAAGGGGAATCAAAAGATAGGTCTCAACACTTGGAACTCTAGAACAAAATGAAATAGCTAAAAGAAGGAATAGATCTATCATGGACTGTGCAAGAACCTTAATGATTAAAAAGAGCATTGCTATCAAATACTGGAAGGAAGCTATCAACATTGTAGTTCATACCTTGAACTGAGTATAGTTGAAGGACTTATTAAAAAATCCCATGAGTTATGGTATGGCTACAAACCCAATGTAAGTTAGCTAAAATTATTTGGAAGTAAATGTTACATTTGAATAAAATCTAGAAAAGGTAAATTTGATGTGAAGGGTGATGAAGGAATATTTTTGGAATATTTTTGCAAGAGTAAAGCATATAGATGTTTGAATTTGTCTACTCACAAAGTCATAGAAAGTGCACATGTAAAAGTTGATGAGTTTGTAGAAAGAACTGAAGAAGAAAGCAAAAGGGAACCTAAAGAGTACAAGAGATTTATTTTCATTAAACCTGATACAGTGCCAGGTACACTTATCAATCAGAAATCTTCTACTCTACAGTCTTTTGTAATCGAGTTGCAGGAAGTTCAAACTGAGTCAATACCTATTGAGTTGCAAGGACCCAAGTTGTAAATAGAAGCTACCGAATCAACAACTATCGAGCCCAAGAAACTAGAACCAGAAGTTGAAACATAGAAAGATAACAATGTAAGTCTTTCAAAAGGCAAGGAGCCTATGCTAGCCAAGTATGTCAGGAAGCATCATGCACCAGATCAGATCATTGGAGATAAATCTGAAGGAAAAATGACAAGAAGTAAGTTGAAAAGCACTTTTTTACTTACTAATTTTGATCCTAGAAATGTCAAAGATGCATTAGAAAATGAAAGTTGGATTGAAGCTATGAATGAAGAGATAGAGAAAATAGAGAAAAATAAAATATGGACTCTTGTACCTAGACCTAAAGACAAAAATGTGATTGGAACTAAGTTGGTATTCAGAAATAAGTTAAATGAAGATGGTAAGGTGTCAAGAAACAAAGCTAGACTGGTATGCAAAGGATATTCTCAAGAAGAAGGTGTAGACTATGGAGAGACTTTTCCTCTTGTTGCAAGATTGGAAGGTGTCAAAACCTTACTTGCATATGCTGCATACAAATGATTCAAAATTTATCAGATGGATGTCAAGTCAATATTTTTAAATGGTATACTAGATGAAGAGGTTTTCATTGAACAACCTAAAGGTTTTGTTGATCCAGACAAGAAGGAAATGGTCTGCAAATTACATAAGGCATTATATGGTCTGAAACAAGCCCCTAGAGCATGGTATGAAAGATTGCATAACTATCTTATTCAAATTGTTTTTCAAAGAACTAATGATAATAGTAGCTTGTACATCAAGGAAGGATCAGATAATAAAATTATTTTGGTAGAGATATTTGTAGATGATACTTTGTTCACAAGAAATTATAATCTTTGCAAATTTTTTTTAGAGAAAATGAACAAGGAATTTGAAATGTCAAGGTTTGGTGAGATCAAATTCTTTGTTGGTCTTCAAATTCAATAGAATAAGAATGGCATCTACATCACTCAATATAAATATATCAAGGAGGAATTGAAATTTTTTGGTATGGAAGACTACAAACTAGTTGGGAATCTTATGTGCACTAGATTGAAACTTATCAAGGATGATGAATCAAAAGAAGTGGATCAGACATTGTATAGATCTATAATTGGAAAGTTACCGTATGTAGTGCACACAAGACTAGACATTGCTCTTGTAGTAGGAATTGTAGCAAGATTCCTAGCAAAACCAAAAGAAAATCACATGATGGAAATCAAAAGGATCATGAGATATTTGAAAGGAACTGGAGATTATGGATTATGGTATAAACTAGGAAGAAATTTGGATTTAAAAGTGTTTACTAATGTCGATTGGGCAGGAAACGTTGATGAAAAAAAAAGTACAAGTGGAGGATCTTTCTTTCTTGGAAAGAGGTTAGTTTCTTGGACAAGTAAAAAGAAAAATTGTACATCCTAGTCCACAGTAGAGGCAGAATATGTTGTAGTAGCAACAAACTATTCAAAAATTATTTGGTTCAAATAGTTATTGGAAGGTATGAAGGAAGAAATCAAAGAACTTGTTGTTATGTTTTGTGACAATACAAGTGCAATTAACATATCCAAGAATCCAATGATACATTCAAAAACCAAGCATATTGCTATAAAGTATTACTTTGTCAGAGAACTGGTGTAGGATAAGGAGATCAGATTATAATATGTCTATACAAAGGATGAAATGTCCCTTTTCTGATTTTGTATGATATTTCCAACCTCTAATCAGATTTTCAAGATCAAACAACTAATATCACAAAGATCCACCAAATTTCTCAAGAAACCCCAAATCAGGTTTGCCAGAAATTGTGCCAAAAGCTTCACAGCTTCACCTATTATTAATAAATCTGAAAGTGGAAATTTTTATAGAAATTTCAGCAGCATAACAGCCTAAAAAATGACATTTCCAGATCCATATAGCCTTTACACAACAGTTCTCAAATGTAGGACAAAAACTATGCTCATCGGGCTCCTGAAATTAACACAAAAATGCCTAGAAACACCACAAAAACACTAATAATATATCTCAGAAGTTTAATCACATCACAATACATATATTCAGCTCTATTTTAACACCTTAAAGTATAAAATACAATAGCAACCCAAACTGATATGAAATACTCAACTGAAAATACCAAACTCATACAAAAAACACACCCGAAAACCCACAAATCTGCACTGTTCAGCACAAAGGCAAACTCTGTATGAGAATGCACATGGAATGGATTCAAACTCCCATCCTTAGCCTTCCTAGAAACCTAAAAACTCCTATTCTTGGGTCTACTTCTCCACAGGTTTGGCAGCCTCTAAAGAATAACAAAGAAATGAGCAAAATCAAGTTCCGGAATCCATCCAAAATGCCTCCAAACCTCTTAAAAGAGGGCATAACCATAACTCACATCCAAGAGAGATTAATGAAAAAAAATTTAATAATAATTTTCATTTATTAGTCCAACGGTTTCCAAAGATTAACCCCCTTTTTTCTGAAACTTCACTTTCTTGGGCATGCCTGCCTTAGCAAAGATTATTATTTTTTAATTATTTGAAAAGGGGACATGACAAGTCCTCCCCTCCCAAAAATTGCTTGTCCTCAAGCAATGGCTAAAAAATAAACCAATCAATCCACCTAGATCTCAAATGTGGTCATGAACTATACTACTACCAATTAACACAGGCTCCTGCAATATCCTCTGCAATATGACCAAGAGGAATCCATAATCAAACTGATAATTATAGCTCAACCAAACTCCAAATCACCACTACCATAGTCAAAAACCCATGAGACACAAACTCTTAGAACATCAGAACCCAAGTAAAGTGGACAAATCAAACTACCAACATGGTAAATACCATCAACGCATCCCATTGGCCTATACAGAATGTACAATCCAACTCTGCAACAATGGTGAACGCTCTTGAATGAAACTATACCAAGTATGGAGAATCCACACACTGTACAACTCCTGCAATCAACACAACTCTGCAAATCACCGACCACTATCTCATAACCATAACTCCCATGCACTGCTGATGGTGAAAATACATTACAAGATAAAGAGTAAGAAATGGAATCCAAACCAAATTTTCCTGCCATCAACTCCTCAAAACAAGGATCAAATGCTAACTGATGTACATACCCTGCAATATAATGTTGATTAAAAAAGCCAACCTCAGTCAACAGCTCACCATGAACAAGTGATACAACCCACTGTGACTGATCACTAGCTAAGTCAGGAGATTTCATAGCCAAAGGAGTAGAATCAATAACAACACCCACTGAAGCATCACTCCCAAACTCCTGCTCTAAGTCACATATTATCAAGCTGTCAACTGCAGAACCTATCACCATGTCATGCCCATCACAACTCTCATCTTGAGGCATCAAATTGTCCCATAACTGATGATAAGCGCTAGGAACCAAAGTACATCTTTGTATCATCATCTCATCAACATGGTCATCAAAGGTAAATTGATGAGCGTACCTCATAGTGTAATGCCAATAGAATTTGCCAATCTTAATCAGTGGCTTAGACTATAATCTAGATGAAACTAACTGCAATTGATCATTAACCATGTTGGAACTAACTACTACCTCTGAAGATATCATCAAGGGAGTAGTATTACTAGCTAGAACCATGCCAACTGCCAACTCACCAACATCACACATGATCTTTGATACATCTCTAGTCTCTGTGCCATCAATACTAGAGGCCACCACCATGTCAGGCATACAACAATCTGCTACAAAACCCAACTCAACTGAACCTGACTCTACTGGGAATGAACCTGATATGCCAATGTTAGTATCAAGGATGGATGCATCCCTATCTCCATTGTCTTTGACAATCTCGGCCATGGACATCCTCAGATCACCAAACACCACAGCTCGTGACTGTATAGAATCAGGTAAAGACTATAGTCACTCTAACTCCATGGTCACCTTAGCCAAATGAAACTGTGACTCCTTGAAATCCAACAATGTACTCTCAAGAATCTTAGAAGTCACCTCAAGCTGCTCAGTAAGCTCACTCACCTCATCTTCCTTGGCCAACAATGCATCATATGCTGTACTGCCCCACTCCATAAGATAATCTCTATCTGCTACCAACTACATATAATTCTGTCTCAAAATTTGAATAGCCTCCCATAAAGAGTGGATCTCTGTCAAGGAAAGATAACTACCTTCCTACAGACTTTACTTTACTTTACTTTACTTTACTGCCTTCCTTCTTAGACTTTACCTTGTGCAGAAAGTTGTTATCAAGCTTTCTAGGTTAAGAAAGAAAATTTAGTTATTACTGAGCTCACTTAGTCATCAAAAGAAAATAGTGCAGAAAATAGTTCTCACCGAGTTCACTTGGTAGCCAAAGGATATTCCAAATTTTGTAGTGTTAATTGAGTTGAGATATTTAACTCGAGAAATTATTTTTGGAGTAGTGTTAACTCAAATATAAATAGAAATTGATAGAGGATATCAAATTTTTGATCCATGTGTTTCTGCACATCAGGTGTTCTTTCATCAAGTCTTGTGGCCATTTGCCTCTTGTCTTCATCATCCATTATCTTATCTTCATCAACTTTATTTTTATGTTAAGTCACTTCACATAGCCTCACTAATTAGATTTCATTCTCTCTTTCTAAACCTCTTATCTCATTATCTAGTGAGTTTTTTGTTTATAATTGATATACTATTGTTGTATCACTTTCACTAGAATTTCCACCATGAAGTAGTGCTTCAGTGTCTTCTTCTTGATATTATGTGTCATTGTTTTGAACTACCAAATACATCATTTTCTATGAGGATTTATTTAATTCCACTCTTGTTGCTTCTAGCTACTATAGTGCAAGTTCTATATTCAATTTTTGATTTTCAAAGATCTTTCCCAACTTATAAGCCTCCATCTACAAGATCTTGACTTTCAAGTGGTTAGAATTCTACTAAGAGAAATTTTGTCTAATATAATTCTTGATAGTCTATTTGGAAACTAGATATTGAGAGGGAGTGAATTAGGATATGTTGGATACAATTGTTCAAATTGTGTGTTGTCTTTGATGTCACACAAATGTCATATCAATCATCAGATAGTGTCTACCAAGCTCAGAAGGTCAACAAGGAAAAAGACAGTGTCTACCGAGCTCAGAAGGTCAGCAAGGCAAAAGACAGTGTCTATCGAGCTCAGAAGGTTAGCAAGGCAAAGGATAGTGTCTATCAAGCTTAGAAGGTTGGCTAGACAAAGGACAATGTCTACCAAACTTGAAAGGTCAACTAGATAGTGTCTACCAATCTCAGAAGGTCAGCAAAGAAAAGAAGCAATTCTTATCGAGTTCACTTAGTCATCAAAGGTAATGTGGAAGAAGCAGTTCTTACCAAGCTCACTCGGTCATCAAAGAAAATGTGGAAAAAGTAGTTCTTATCGAGCTCACTCAGTCATCAAAGGTAATTTGGAAGAAGCAGTTCTTACTGAGCTTTCAAGGTAATCAAATAAATTTAGTTCTTACCGAGTAAACTCGGCAACAAAAGGATTTTAAGGATATTGCAATGTTAACCGAGTTAAGAAGGTTAACTCAAGAAATTTTTGGAAGCTGTATTTACTGAGCAGGGTTAGCTAGTAAAGGATTTCATTATTTTATGAAATAACATTTATTTGTTTAAAGTAATATCTGTAGCCAACTAATGTATGATTTATTGGTAAATATAACATGTAAATGGGCCAACTTGACAATCTGAATGGTATAAGTAAGATGTCAAGTTGCAAATTCTAAATAGTATGAAATGGAAGTGGAATCAATGTAAAATGAAGATTGATTATTATGGAAGCAAATTTGAAGGATGATCAGAGATCATTCAAGAGTAGTAGAGCCATGTTTGATCAAGGAGGATCTAATGATGCTGAACAGAGACCTATAACTAAAAAATTTAGTTGCATCTTGTTCAGGTCAATTCATTGTTACTTTCTAACCATTGTAGCAGTGATTCCAAATCTCTTAATAGAGTTGGTTTAATAGCCATTTTGTAAATCCTCTAACAAGGTAACATTTCAGTTGAATTGTTCTAAAGACATCTAGCAAGGACACTCCTAACAAGGTGATTAAATCCTCTAATAGGGTCACACCTAATAGTGTGTATTGTAACCTTTAACAGGGTTGGCTCCTAACAAGGCTCACTTTAGAATAGTGAAAAATTGGGGACTAGTTACTTGGTGGTTTTTCCCATATTGGGTTTCCACATTAAATCTAGTGTCTCTTGTGTTCACTTTGTTTCTAGTTACATGCATGAATGCTTGAAAATAAGTAATAATTTAATTTACCGAGTTACAACATTTATTTACCGAGTATCAGTAGTAACTAGATCTTTAAGACATCTAAAGGATCTACTGATTAATTTTTGTTAGTAACTGATTCACCCCCACTCTCAGTTACTCTATCTTTAATCCCAATAATTGGTATCAGAGCTATTGGTGCTTACAGGAAAAGATTTCAAGGATCTAAGCTAAAGATTAGAATGTCTTACAAAAGGAAAATTCCAAGACTTAATAGGGACAACTTCTTAGCATGGCAAGGATTGATGAGGCTTCATCTAGCTTCTATTGGTGATATAGGGCTAAAGTACCTTGATGAAAAAAATGAAGAACCTTTTGGTACATTATCTGTTAATAATATTGCTGAAAAGAAGACTCACGATAACATGATGATATATATAGAATCTCCTCTAACTTAAGAAGAATTTGATGACATCAAGGATTGCAAAACTGCCTTTGAAATGTGGAACAAGCTGAAAGAGATCTATGGAGGAGATGATAATGTGAGAAGAGCCAAAGTAGAAAGTTTTAGAGGGCACTTTGATCAAATGAGGATGAGAGAGGATGAAAACATTGCAAAGTATGTTGAAAGAGTTAAAGCATGTGTTAGTGCAATCAAAGCATCTAGAGGAGATATCAGTGAGGAGATAGTTATAAGTAAAGTTCTTAGAACTCTACTTCCCATTTATGCAATCAGAGTCTCTACAATTCAAGAAAGGAGATGTGAGGCAAATCATAAAATAAATTTAGAGGCCATAGTTGGAAGATTGACTGCATTTGAGCTAGACAATTATGACAATTATGTTTTAGTTGCCAAGAACGTTGAATCAGCATTTGAAGCCAAGCTTTCACTCAAAGAAAAAGGGAAAAAGATGAAGGATCCACAATCAAATAGTGATCTTGAAGTAGTTGAAGCTCTACTAAAAAGAAAATATTCAAGAGGCAAAGGGAAATACAAAGGTAAGGTTCCTCTAATCTATTTCTCTTGTGAAGAAATTGGACATATTGGTGCTAGGTGCCCAAATAAGTAGAACAAAGATGAGAAGAAAGGTCACAAGTAAAATGGCAAGAAAGACTTCAAATCATTCAAGGATAAAGGTAAGAAAACACATTTTATGGAAAAAGATTCTAATGATTCTTATGATGAAGAAGAAGATGAAATTGTCTACATTGCTATGAAAGATGAGTCTGATAATGATGAGGAAATGACACTCATTTCTCATATGAGCAAAAATGATAGATGGATCATAGATAGTGGTTTTTCTCATCACATGGCTGGTGATAAAACTAAGTTTGAATATTTTGAAGACTATGACAGCGAAAATGTAAGATTTGGTAACAATGAACCTTGTTGTATAAGAGGAAAAGGAAGAATCTCACTAACCAAGGAACTTGTATGTGATAATGCATATTGGGTAGAAGGACTAAAGAATAATTTTTTTTAGTATGGCATAGCTACTCAATAATGGATTCAAAGTAGAATTTATGCATGGAAAAGAAAGATTGTTGGATGGCAAAGGAAAGCTGATTGGATCAGGCACTCAAACAAAAGGTAACTTATTTTATCTTGAGCTTGGTGAATGTTCATGTTTCATTGCTCAAATTGAAGAAAGTTGATTATGGCATATGAGGTTGTGTCATGTAAACTTTGAAAACTTAATAAAAATCATTAAATTCAAGAAAGTAAAAGGTATTCCTTACATAAAGAAACTTGAGGTTGGTCTATGCAAGAATTGTCAAATTGGTAAAATGGGAAAGACTAGTTTTAAGAGAAAGAACTATCAGACTAAAGAAGTTCTAGAAATTGTGCATACAAATTTGTGTGGACCTATTGGCATTGAAAGTTATACAAGTGAAAAATTCTTTATTCTGTTTGTTGATGATTATTCAAGAATGATGACTGTCATGTACCTAAGAGAGAAATTAGAAGCATTTGAAAAGTTCAAATGGTATTTGTCTAGAGTAGAAAAGGAAGTAGGAAAAAGACTGAAATGCTTAAGGTCTGACAAAGGTGGTGAATTCATTTCACACGAGTTCAATAACTTTTTCATTGAAAGGGGAATCAAAAGACAGGTTTTAGCACCTAGAACTCCTGAACAAAATGGAATAGCAGAAAGAAGGAATAGACCTATAATGGATTGGGCAAGAACCTTAATGATTGAGAAAAGCATTGCTATCAAATACTAGAAGGAAGCTATCAACACTGCAGTTCATACCTTGAATCGAGTACAACTAAAAAAGGAATCATTCAAAACACCCTATGAGTTGTGGTATGGCTACAAAACCAATGTAAGTTATCTAAAAGTATTTGGAAGAAAATGTTACATTTTGAAAGAATCTAGAAAAGGTAAATTTGATGTAAAAAGTGATGAAGGGATATTTTTAGGATACTCTTGCAAAAGCAAAGCATGTAGATGTTTGAACTAATCTACTCACAAAGTTATAAGAAGTTCACATGTGAAAGTTGATGAGTTTGCAGAAAGAACAGAAGAAGAAAGCAAAAAGAAACCTAAAAACTACAGAAGATTTTTTAACATTCAACCTGATACAATGCCAAGTATACCTATTACTTAGAATTGGAAATCTATTAGTTGATGCAGCAAACCAATAAAGATATTGCATATGAATCAGTACATCAGGTACAATGTTATTCAACTATTTTGAGTTGTCTTTGGCATGTGTTGGCAAAGAGGGAGAATATACTATCATATCTTTCTGAAATTTATAAAATAATAAGAGTTTGTGTAAGAGGGAGAGATTATTATGAAAGAGGGAGTTTTGTATTTTGTCATTAAAAGACTTGTTTTCAAATTTCATCCTGCTATGATATGTTGTGTTTCCATCAATGCCAAAGAGGGAGATTTTTGGATACAATTGTTCAAATTGTGTGTTGTCTTTTATGTCACACAAATGTCATATCAGTCATCAGACAGTGTCTACCAAGCTTAGAAGGTCAACAAGGAAAAAGATAGTGTCTACCAAGCTCAGAAGGTTAGCAAAGCAAAAGACAATGTATACCGAGCTTAGAAGGTCAGCAAGGAAAAGGATAGTGTTTACCAAGCTCAAAAGGTCAGCTAGAAAAAGGAAAGTGTCTATAGAACTCAGAAGGTCAACTAGATAGTGTCTATCGAGCTCAGAAGGTCAGCAACGAAAAGAAGCAATTCATACCGAGTTCACTCGATCATCAAAGGTAATGTGGAAGAAGTAGTTCTTACCAAGCTCACTTGGTCATCAAAGGAAATGTGGAAAAAGTAGTTCTTACCAAGCTCACTCAGTCATCAAAGGTAATTTGGCAGAAGCAGTTCTTACCGAGTAAACTCGGTAGCCAAAGGATTTTAAGGATATTGCAATGTTAACCGAGTCAAGAAGGTTAACTCAAGATATTTTTGGAAGCAATATTTACCAAGAAAGGTTGGCTAGTAAAGGATTTCATTGTTTTATGAAATAAAATTTATTTATTTAAAGTAATATCTGTAGCCAGTTGATGTATGATTTATTGGTAAATATAACATGTAAATGGGCCAACTTGACAATTTGAATGGTATAAGTAAGAGGTCAAGTTGCAAATTTTAAATAGTATGAAATGGAAGTGGAATCAATGTAAAATGAAGATTGATTATTGTGGAAGCAAATTTGAAGGATGATAAGAGATCATTCAGGAGTAGTAGAGCCACATTTCATCAAGGAGGATCTAATGATGCTAAATAGAGACCTGTAATTAGAAAATTCAATTGCATCTTGTTCAAGTCAATTCATTGTTACTTTCTAAGAATTTTAGGAGTGATTCCAAATCTCTTAATAGAGTTGGTTTAATAGCCATTTTGTAAATCATCTAATAAGGTAACAGTTTAGTTGAATTATTCTAAAGACCTCTTGCAAGGCCACTCCTAATAGGGTGATTAAATCCTCTAACAGAGTCACACCGAACAGTGTGTATTGTAACCTTTAACAGGGTTGGCTCCTAATAGGGTTCACTTTAGAATAGTGAAAAATTGGTGACTAGTTACTTGATGGTTTTTCCCATATTGGATTTTCACATTAAATCTAGTGTCTCTTGTGTTCACTTTGTTTTCACATGCATGAATGCTTGATAATAAGTAATAATTTAATTTATCGAGTTACAACATTTGTTTACTGAGTATTAGTAGTAACTAGATCTTTAAGACATCTAAGGGATCTATGGATTAATTTTTGTTAGTAACTGATTCAACCCCCCTCTCAGTTACTCTATCTTTAATCCCAACAAGGATATACAATATTTTTTTCTTTTAAAATGATTATCAATCTAATATCTTTCAACCCTAACCCTAATCTCAAAAATATCATAAATCACATATACATATAGTGAAATGATATGCATTGAATCTAATATACTAATCAAAACCATGTTAAGTAAATGATCAACATATAACGCAAAGATTTGGTAACATGGAAACCCTCTAAGGTGAAGGTAAAATTGCGGTGGCAAAGACACCCATAAATCCTCACTATCATAGCAAAAAGGCTCACCAATTAGGGATATAATTTTGATCACTTTTGATGATTTTCCTTGTGAGAGTTCTTCCATGTTAAGAGCTAGAAGACTTATCCAGTCTACCTTGATTTAATGATTTAAAATATAGAAAACATTAAGCACTATCTTAAGAGATTTACTCTCATTCAATTTGATAAAATTACTCTTGAATCATTAAAACATGTATTAAGTCAATGAAAAACTATTTACCTTAGTGTTTGTGCAATTTGAAATAAATATGTTAATACTAGTTTGCTTGACATATGAACACTCTAATGCTCGATTGTGGTTAACCTTCATTATCTCCCTCTACTTCTTAATGCTCGACACTTACTGTATAACTCAGCATGGACCAACACTTTTTTTCTTGACACAAACTAACTTCTATCTTACTTGCCATGTATAGGATCACTTGACGACCATATAATTTCTCCATAATAACAATTTCTCATCCTTAACTGAATACGTACAATTCTAAATAGCTTGCTCAACTTTTAATTGATGGCTCGATCAAAGTGATGACCAACCATCTCTACCAAATAAATGACTAAATTTTTGACACTAATAGAGAAGAAACTATAGGGATCAACACTAGCTTCTTTCATTCTTCTATTTTTTAGCTTCAAGATGCATTTTTTGTGTTGTAGATTTTCATAATTACTAATATGTGATTACTCAATTAAATTCTACACTAAAACAAAGTTGTTTGTCTAAATGTTTAAATTATATATTTAGTTATAACATGATCAATTTTTAACCATTATGATTCTATGGGTATCAACATCCTTGAAACATCATCTTTTGGGAAAAAGGTTATGGTCTTTTTTTATTGCTCTTATTACTTTTTGCATACAAAATTTTCTCTATGAATTGATAATTTAGAGAAAGCTTGTATAATGTATTTTAGATTTTAGATTTTTATTTTTTATTTTTTATTTATATTTTATATTTTTCTTTCTCTATATGTTGATATTCTAATCTTACTAATTATCCTTACTTCTTGTAGTCATTACAAAGAGAGAAATTCAAACAAGATGACAATAGTGTTAATGACCTCAAAATCATTGAGCTCTTTAGGTTAGATGAAATGTTCACCATATCCTTCATGTATAAGATCCTATTTGTGAATGAACATTCATTTGTGTATAGAAGTATGCTAGTGAATTATGATTGTAAAATCATATTACTCTTGAAATACATATTCCATGAGATTAGATTAATTAGTATCTCAAGGTTTTGGCATTTCTTGTGCATCCATAAAAAAATATAGTAAGAACTAAACATGTTCTTTCTTATTTATATCTATAAAATGATTTTAACAAAAAGGAAACCATGTGTATGAACTAAAATATTCTTTATTTGAAGCTGGTCTAACCATTCTCAACTTATGACTTATAATTTCTTCAATATGATTTTCCTTATCCTTACCACACCTTTCTAATGCTGATTTAAAATTTCTTGAATGATAGGGTATGATATTTGGTTAATAGTAAAGGTTTTTTATTTTTCACATTACTTCAATATGATTTTCCTTGTCCTTACGATACCATTCTTATGTTGATTCACAATTGAACATGAGAGAATCTAACATCTAGTTATTAGTAAAGGTTATGTGTCTTTCACATTGTTAGTGATTTGATATGCAAAGTGCATTAGCATGAGAATGTGACACTTTTTGAAAGGAATGAGAAATCTTTCCTTTAGTCCAAGTCTTAGAATAGAAAAATGTTTCAAAGACCAAGAGATCATACTAAAAGGCGCCATTCTTCTAAGTCAGAGAACTTATTTGTATTAGCACTACAACAAATTCACTATTTATATCTACACTTTTAATTACCATCTTTCAAAATGCTTCTAGTTTATTACAAGCAATAGGGAGTCTAACACTTGCAGAGCACTTGTAAATTTATAGATACTTGTTACTAAAGAATAATCATGAGTTTTCTAGCAACCTTAAACTTTGGAAGTTAAAGTTTTAAGTTCTTCCATTTCTAAAAAAATGCATGAGATCTTACTCTTCTATGATTTCTAACAAATTCTAAGTGATCTCTACTATGAGATTTTGATGAGTCACTTCCATGAGATTGTAACCTTATCTAGAATTAAAGAATAAAACTATAATTAAAAGGGGTGAAAATGAAGGCACACTATAAATATCATGTATGGAATTTTCATTTTACAATCATATGCTCACAAAGGTTTCATTGGAATAATATATTTATATAGGTTTTTTATTTTGTGAATGTGACTTAGGGTGGTGCATTTAAGAGGAAGTATTAATTCAATCACATATTGTTAACCAAGATATTAGCATTCCAAAATCATCTTGCTTCAACATTCCAATAATCATTATATGTTTCCTTATATATTTATCAATTATTCGTCTAAAATTATTTTATTGTCAACATGAGCTTCGCAAAAAGAGAATATCCCTTACCTAAAAATATACTAAATTATATTTATCAATACGACTCCTATCATGTAAATAAATTAAATATATAAATATTTCTCTATTTCAATAAACATTATGCTAAATTTTTATGTTTATTTTGTATTAGCTTCATTATCTACATTACATTCAATTATTTTGATCCTCAAAAAAATAGTTTCATTTTAGATGCAAGTCCTTTCATATATTTAAAAGTTTTTGCACTTATATTTTCATCCCTAAAAATTAGTTAGGTAATTTATTGATTTTTCTTTTGTCACACAATTTATTTTTCTTATCTTTCATTATAAAAGATAACTATATTTGTATAAAAAGACAATCTATTGAGAGAACCAACAATTTAGTAGGAGTGATCATTCTTTCACAATTTGTATATTCTAAGAAAAACTAAAAATTCTGATGAGAAACAAGTTCATGTTCTATTAACAAGCATGTAATAATTATTATTTATAATAAAAACTAAAAATCTAAAGCAATAAATAAATTTTCATAAACTATCAAAATTATTCAAAAATGAGTAGCAAAAGGTAAAATTTCTAATAATGGTACCACGTGATGCAAAAATATTACTTTATGTTGATTTAACTTTTATTCTAGGTACAGGTCTTAATAAAAGTTTCAAAGTACAACCAAGGCACAAATTATGTAATGACACATAAAATACATTTCAAATTTAAGTACAAAATTTATAATATATACGTGTATGTGGTGAAGTTTTGAATATATAAAATATAGTTTATTTCATTATATTAAAAAATGAAACATTTAATCTATTTTTTTGAGTATTTAAATATAGAATTTCAAAAATAATTATATTTATTAATTACATATTAAAAGTTTTTGATCAAGTAAAATAGGTTTTACAGGGATCCTGAAACCCAAAAGTTTTTACATAATATCTAAAATAGAAATAATAAGAAAAGTCTAGCTACTATGCATCTGCTTATAAAAAGCCAAAACCAAAAGATATGCCTACGGCCAAGAAACAAAAGCCAACAACCCTAGATAAGGATGAAACAAAAAATGAAAACTGAAACTATTAGTTCTCCCTATCTATAACCTACAGAGTCTTTGCCAACCCCCCTAGTCTCTTTCATTTCTCCCTCAGCTTGCCCAAAGTCCATACTGGCCTTATCTTCTTTTTCCCCACCAAATCTAGCATTCTTTAGTGAATCATCTAGACTATTGATATTCTCATTTAAGGTGTTCAAAGTTGTGATCACCTAATTAGCCAGATTCTGATTAGAAATCTCCATCCTTTGAACTCTTTTTTAAATGTTTGAGATTTGGTCTTCCTGATTAGCATGGTATCCCTGGTCGCTATTTCTCATATGGCTATCCTTCTGGCTCCTTTTCTCCTTGAGCTCTTCTATCTCATGAAAAAACCACTTGATAGAGTGAAAATTATCGATCATGTTATTTTTAGTGTTATTGAGTAGATTGAGCCCATATTCTCTCGCATTGTCAGAAATTGTGACAAGAGCTGGGTACATAAGTTCATCGAAATGGATTTTTCCATCTTTATTCTCCATCACTTAGGGGTTCATCGTCTCCCTGACAATCCCCATTGTCACCGTTTTAGTGTTGAAATTTCTCCATGATGTCCTTCTACCTTTCAAAACCATCTCCCCACTATCTTCCACCAGAAGTTCAATCTTCCCCTATGGCAAAGAAATATTAAAAGTTAAATAGTGATAATTTCACTACTACATTTGAGACCATTTTTTGACCATTATTGGTCGAAATTTCTACCCATTTTTTGACCAAACTTTGAACAACTTTGACCAACTCATTGGTCAGAAATTTTTCGGTTGAAATTTAGACCAACCTACTAGTTGGTCAAAATTTTGACCAATACTTTGGTCAAAATTCTTCCATAGCCATGGTGCAAGTTTTGCCTGGAATTGGTCAAAATTTTGACCAATGAAGGTATAAATTTTGACCAATAAAGGTAGAAACTTTGACCATTGAAGGTAGACAATGTTGACCAAGAAAGGTAGAAATTTTGACCATTGAAGGTAGAAAATGTTGACCAAGAAAGGTAGAAATTTTCACAATTGAAGGTAGAAAATGTTGACCAAGAAAGGTAGAAATTTTGACTATTGAAGGTAGAAAATGTTGACCAAGAAAGGTAGAAATTTTGACCATTCAAGGTAGAAAATGTTGACCAAGAAAGGTAGAGATTTTGACCAATGAAGGTCAAAGATTTTAACCATTGAAGGTAGAAATTTTGACCAATGAAGGTCAAAAATTTTGACCAATAAAGGTAGAAATTTTGACCAATGAAGGTAGAAATTTCTACCAATGCCTGGGTGTAAATTTTTATTATATATGTTTAAGTTGTGATTGTCCTGGTAGACATGAATGAAAAATCAACAATATTAGATTTCCACAATCCATTTGTAATGCAAGTTCATTTTGGATTTGATTATGTGTTTTTTAGCAACATCATTTCTGATCACTCTCCATAATCCATCATCAGCCAGATGAGAGAGTGCAGGATGCATGCAAAGTGTCATATCATACGCAAGGCATGTGAACCATTTTATAGAATGCCTAAAAAATATCAACAGTACCTAATCAAACTGTCATAAACACTAACAGTAACTAATATGCTTCTTCATTAATATGCTCGATACAATAAGAAAACTTGGCAACTATGCACAACAAGTTATAGGCTAAAAGGAAATCATTTAGGAGATACAAAATTTAAACAACCATATGTTAAGATCCTACAATTTGCATATCCAATCCAAATCATTTGATTGCTTGATGTTGCTAAAGCTTTTGTTCTTTTCATATCATCTTCAATTTGAGATTGTCCTGTAGCACGCCTAACAGCATCAAAAGCCTCCAAAATAGCATTTTTTAAGCACTGGAAAATGCTCAAGGCACCCTCTGTCTTTTCCTTCGGAGAAACTTTAGCAACCTTTATATTAATCTCATCAAGCAAAATTAATGAAACAATGGAATGTGGCATTTTTGTGGAGGCTACACACTATGGCAAGGGAAAATATTCTTGCAACATGGTGTAGGATAGTCATGTGAACATAAGCAATACAAGTAGGATGGATTCTTGCAATTCTAGTCCTATAGAAGTTTAATTACTCAAGGCTGCATTAAGAAACATGGTGAAGACCAAGATAGAAGAAATATGTAAATGATTTTATCAAGGTATGCATGTAGCTGGATAGCCACAATGCATCAACTTTTTCTTTAAAAAAAACATGATTTGGGACTTTGGTACAAGAAATACAAGAGAATTTCTACATGCTTTTGAAGAAGCCGAGGTGTGGTAGAATACTAGTGGCTATGAGCAAGGTGTTAAGATCCCTAAAACAAGCTCCCTAAGAACACCAAAATTCATTGATTTCCAAATTCTAATAGTTGTCCAAATAGGGAGGTTCAAGAAGATGGTCACCCACAGTCTTTTAAGCTTGGATGGATATGTATTGCTATTATTCATGCTCACTATTCAGTACAACAATTCTTTCCTACTTTTGGTTTAACATAATAAATATGATATGTTTGTGCACTTTGTTTTAACACTTTAACAGTTAGCGAAACTACCATGAGAAGTGCTAGACAATTAATGTGATGCATGATTGACAAACTACAATGGATGGTCCATTGAAAAGTTCATTGCTTATAGATTTGCATTAATGATAGACATGATTGGAATTATTCTGAGTATAAATAAAATCTAGAATCAAAAGAACTAGAGAAAGCAAACATTGCCACAAGATCTTACAAAAATATACTGAGCAAAAACTTATGTATTGGTGAGAACTCTAGCAAAAGATGATCTACGACTTAGATCCCAATTCCAATGGTAATTTATAGGTCTATCCTTCTAGGGTTTGCTATAAGATTAAATCACACTCTGACAGCCCCTACAACCTCTACAATAGTCTCACAAGCTCAATCCCCTGTGACTTGTTCAGACAGTCAATTCTAGAACTCACTAAAATTCAAAAATAGCTACTCTAGGTCTCATTCTGTGCCCTCAGATTGCCTAGTGTTCCTGACTTGGGTGTAAAATTACAACAATGAAAAAAAGTTAAAGTCATATGAACTGAGAGAAAACAAAGAGAAATGAGATGCCATGGGTTGTTTAGGTTGCTTAAACAAATACTATGAAAACAAAACAATCAATCATCTGCACTATTCTCAAACTCCAAATCTTAATTAGCTTTCCTTGATGCAACAATTCATCCTAACTACTAAATCCAAAATTGCAAACCTTATCTGTAGCCAAATTCAATCTTGCAAAATTCCAAGAATGTCATCCTCCTGATACAAGTGATACCTAATTCCAATATTAACAACAAAAGATGACAATCTGCATTAGAGAAATCTATACATAGGATAATCTGCAAATTCAATGTCATTTCTTGGAGCTTTGCTTATATAGTATAATTTTTATATAATACCAATGCATTCATTACACAAATCATGCTTCAAAATCATAAGAAAGTAAAGATTCAATAATGCAAACTTACTCTTTGTTTCCTAGTTTGATTTCACTACCACCATATTCAGGTAGAAGAACATGATCACCTTCCTTCAAGCTAACAAGAATGGTGTTGCTTTCCTTACTACAAGCCCCTGGTCCAACTGCTACAACCCTTTTCCTAAATGAACCAAACCTTGAGCAATGTGGACCTGCAATATATCTATTTATGTTAGATTTCCTGAATTAAGATTTGTTAGACATTGTTAAACTTAGAAAATAAAATTGTAGCATCAAAATTAATAATTGGCAATATAGCATACACTGAATAGAAGGCTAGGATCTTTGTAATAATAGCTCGATAGATTTCATAGCATGCCAACTATTCGGGCATTATTTGTTCTAGCACCAATTAATGCTAGAAAGATTGCAAAGAATTATTATAACAAATACCACTCACCATAGCAACTTCTGAATCGATATCATGACTAAGCCTACTCAAATTATCCATCACATTGACCTAATACAAATGTTTACATGTGAGATTTCAACAATAAACTTCTATCATATAAATAATCAAGCAAATTAAGGGGCCAAGAATTGAGTATTTAAGCAAATGGAAGGACAAAACAATGAACATTACTTTTGGATTTGATATTGACAATAGGCCCAGAGCCAATGGGATTGCTCTTCTAATTTTCTGCTCTCCATACTGTAGGAGATGCTCCAAAGAATGAATGGCCATTTCAAGTCCTAGTTCTTTAGCCATTGCAACTAATGCAATTCCAATTACAGCTGATGCTTGATGAATTTCAACCTTCTCAAGGTGTTCTGCGCAGTCCTAAAAGAATTTGTACCTGATGAGAGAAAAATAGTTTACAAGATAATTAAAACTTAAACCTAAATGTGGGAAATATGGATATAGTGCATACAGTATTTTATCTTGCCAAGTTCAAGCTGATCAACAAGCACCTTGAGAACATTGTCCATACCAGCATATGCACAAGACTCCAACGTGACTTGACAATATGTTGAGATCTTCTCATTGAATGTTTTTGCCACTTCCAAAGTTGCATCCACATTTTCCTGTTTATTTTAACAATGGAAGATTAAATTTTATAAAGCAGAAAAAATAATCATGTAAAACACTACACATCTAATGACTAAAATATTTAATTTAAAAGCTATCAAAATAAGAAAACCTATCAAAAAAATCATGCGACATCATTGGAATCATGCCATATGTATTTTCTATATATGCACTAAAATGTCATTGACTGGCAATTTTCTTCATTCAAGCCTAAAATACCAATTCCAACTATTCTTAGTTCTCTGAGTTTCTTTCGCTCTAAAGTTAAAAGTAAGACTATGCAACAAAGGTAGTTTAAAACTATAATAATGGAACCCCATTGGAAATGATCTTTGCATTCATGGGGATGCTTGACTACGGGTTGCTGAATATGAAAGAGAAATTATCACATATCCTTGTACATTACTATTTTATATGGTCATTTTGTGTTTTATACTTCATTTCATAATCTAAAATATATGAATATTAAAAACCTTTAAACATTTTCCAAGATATGATCATTTATAGGCTATAGTCTCCTAGATAAATATTTGATCTCATATAATAACTATGAAAGTTAAATAGTTCATGCACTTTACCCTGCTACTAGAGTAAGCCCTACATAATTTTAAACTCTTGTGAAGACAAAATTAGTTTCCCTTTATTGATTCCCCATTCAAACATGGTGTAGTTTCCCTTAACTGGTCCCCATTTGAAGGCAGTATAGTCTACATTGTTCACTTTTACGTGTGATTCTCAGATACCATAGGTGTATTGTATTGTTCATGAATGCTTCTTTACTTGACTAAGTAGTGTATCATCTCATGACCTGTGTGAAATTGAGCTAAGAAAAGACAGGAAGACTTGTGCATTGAGTTCACACTCTAGTAGACTACATCTATGCTGAGTTTTTTCTTTTCTCTTCTAATATATGTAATACAGCCTAACAATTCTATCTAGAAGAAACATAATAGAAATACAAATTTTTAATAGAAAAGAGTCTTATAAATATTACAATGACAAATTTTCTTCTTTTCTCTTGATCCTAGTAAAAACATTAAACTTTCATCCAAATTTATTTATGCTGCATAACATGACCCACATCTGTAGACAGACATATAATTGGCACGATAAAAACTATTCCTACATAATTCAAATATATTTAAAAATATGTTACAAGAAAATACAATCACAGGTATAATGAAAAGAGGGTATAACAACATGTGGGGAGACAAAAGAAGTACAGTCTCGAGGAGACTGATATAAAGACTGTCCAAGCAGACAAAGATATAGTTGAAACAACTATGGTGACTGCCCCAAGGGTAGAAGTTAAGATTTCTAATAGATATTTAAATGTTTTGCATTTAGGTAACAAGAAGAGAGGGCATTTTACACTAGGAGATTTCATTCCTAAGTAGCATATGCAGAAATATGGAGTAAAATAGACCATCCATGCGAGACAATGTTCTTGGGACAAGAACAACTTTCAAGGTGGTGAATTTGATGCAGGGGAATCATATGCTCTTCTTAGAAACATTGGAGATCTAGGTCATCAAAGAGATCATGGAGAATCTCATGATATCAAATGGTCAATTCTACAGCCAATCATAGCTTTTGAAAGCACGAAAGGATATGGTTTTGTATGATGTATATGCTGATTCCAATGTTGAAGAATTGTAATTGATCCTTGGAATGGATCTAGTGGTTGTTTAAGGTAGAGAAGTCATTAGTTAGGGTCTAGTATTATGTCATAACAACCTCAAGTCATTTCATAAGTTAAAATAGCCAATAAGTCCCTTTAGATATAGTTTTTTGCTTTTCAAAATTCAAAATTTGTACGTAACGGCTATAAGAGCCATTTTGGAGGGAAACCTTCAAATTTGAATTTTATAAAGGGATAGGTAGTGAAACAAATTGGATTCAGTTAAGGAGGTTGAGAACAAACTCTTGAACATATATATGTGTGTTGGTATGGCTTGTACCTTAATATAGTACGGACTGTCATAGAATTTGTAATAAAAAGTGCTTTATTTCAAGAGTAAATGTTTTCTTGGTTTTGGGAGTATTCTTTCATGTTGTAATGATTGGTAACATCTTGGTAGACATGTTTTAAGATTCCTTACTTCATTATACTTTAATATTTGAAGTTTTGTTCATCAAAAACCTATACTATTGGCTGTAGCAGGCTATTTTAAAGCAATTTTGAAGTTTTTTTCCAATAAAACATGCCCATTCCATGAAATGTTCATAGTTTCTTCATGTAATGACATTAATCTGACATGTAAAATTATTTCTAACTCTGTGGTGAACAATTAATTTGAAGATTTGGTGGCCACCAAGCAAATACTTGTGAAAAGAAAGTGTAAATTGAAGGGTATAGACCTACAACAAAGGATTTACCTGAATGAGGGTAGTGTTTAAGTTTTGAATCATGTTCAAAATGTTGAAACATTGATGTTTACACCTTTAATTGGTCCAAGAAGTTTGGCACGTGGGAGATCTAGCAAGCCCTAGATAAAAGGGTTTCAAGAGGGCAAATTAGGGCTTTGGGGTTAGAAAGCTCTTAGAATGAAATTGGTTGGGGAATCCTCTAATTGGGTAATTTTATGAGCCTCTACAAAGTTTGGAGTCAAGATATTAAGTATTCCTATTGGTTTCTTTGTAATTGCATCACTCTTACATTATTGAAAATAGGGGAAACATGAAAAGTTCATTGATATTTTCCAAAGGAAGTGTATCTCAATTTTACATATGTTTTGTATAAGGATAAAGGGTATCCAAAAAATCCATTTATTCAATGAGCCTTTTGGGAAAAACAAAATTTATTCACCTATTTTTCTTGCTGCTGTCACAGAATTGAAAAGTTGCATTGACAATATTTGGGTGCATTGTGCATTTTTGCTTAAAAAGTGTTGAAACTCAAAGGTGATGCTTGGTACATGTTAGATAGACCAAATAAACCTATTGAATCTTTAAAACCTCCTAGAGTTGACCATTTGCAAGATTTGACCATCAAGACCTAGAAGGGTCACTAGGCACATTGCTACAATCTTGCTCATTTAGGGTTATTTCTTGGTTCACCACTCTATCCTCTACATCAATTAGGACTAGCTACCCCATAGTATTGGAAAGACTTGTAACATATTATTTATCAAGGTATCAGAAACAAAGATGAATACCTCACATTGAGTATGAGTATCAAGACATTCATTCGCAAGTGGATATAATATATTAATCAAGATCAACATGTCCCCAATAAGTGTCATCAACTACCAATTGATATCATGGTATAAGTAGAGTTTTGGTTTAGAAGTATTCTCTTATAATCAAATCATGAGTGAATAGTCCCTTATTCTACGAATATATATAGAGCAAGGACATTAGAGGTATAAATTGCCACCACTACAAGTATACAAGTAAATATCAGAGGAAGAGTCAATAACTAATAGTTCTATCCATAGATATCTAAACAATTCTTTCCATAAAATATTATAAAGAGTCTGATATGTTAGTAAGACTAGAAGATTATATTTGAAGGAGATTCTAAAACAAGATTCAGTGATCAAATTACTATACATTGACTACATCAAGTCCTTAGTCCTTATTATTCAGTCATTTAATCAGCTTAAACAAATATGCTCACATGCAAGGTCAAGCTGCAAAAAGACCTAGCAGTTTCAATGCTAACTAAGATAATGTAAATCATACAAAACAAAATCAAATCCTCTTGGGTCATGTCTAACAAAAAATGACCAACCTGGTTTGTGTGGAACACCAAAATAAAACACTTGCTCACATTGGCTTGGAAGAACATAGGGCTCATCTTCGACTGGCTCAAATGACCTTGTATTAATCATAGTAAATCCACTATCATGTTAATTAATAGTCCTATCAGGATCATTTTGATTCAATCATAACCTGAACCATTTGATGAAAAATAGGACTATTTTGAATGAATTAAAGTCGCACTCAAGTATATCATCCAAAATGCCATATTATCAATTTTTAGATTGTTGAGGATGTATGTCAGTTCTAGATGAAATATTGGTGACCACAAAGACATCACTTATCCTAGAATCACACATTTTCTTAGTTTCATCTAACTTTTTTGTTCGAAATTTATAGCCATGGTAGTATATAGCTTTGTGGTGTTTGACCTACAATTATTCAAACATGTCAAGATTATTTGCATCGATCTGTGAGTTGATATTAAACTTATGTGTGATGATTAGTAATCTTATGCATACCTTTGTATCTATTAAGCCATATATTAGATCAAGTACCATTTGTGTAACATTAGGATCTCCATTATGATGAGCTTCTTTAAGCAATGATACAACACCATCCCATGTTAATGAGCAACCATTTTCTTGAGATTGTTCAATCCATACCATCATCCAATCAAGATTGTTTGCAATATACAAGTGTAATGCATCCCACTCACGACCAACTATAAAGAAGACAATTACACTAGTTAGAAACAACTTATATATATTGATGATGAATAATAATTATTAAATTACAAAAAAAAAAACTTATAATTACCTCTCACCCTCCTCAATCTACCTTTCCCCATCAGGTACTCCCCTTCAAATTTGTCATTAGAGTTGGGATCCCAAATGTGATCTACATGGATATCTGCTGCAAACTTTGGAAGATTTTCAGTAATGTACACCATGGTTTGGTATATCATATATCCCTCTATCATAGAATCCTTAGGACATGCTCTTTGTTGAACCAAGCCCTTCATAAATTTCAAGTTGTTCTCAACCATCCACATTGATCTAGCTTGTACAGGTCCACACAATTCAATCTCCTCAACTTGATGTATGAGGTAGTGTTCTTGAGCATTGAAAAAGGTTGGAGGTAAACACTTTTGCATTTCACACATAAGCTGTGGAATTTTTCTCTTCCAATATTTTATATCTTTTTGTCAGTTTCTTTAGATAATAACCACCTAAAAGAGATTCAACACACAAAACCACATAAAAGAGATTTCAAATAAAATTATACAATAGATTTAAGAGAAAAAGCTACAAATCTAAGAAAAAACACTTCTAACCTTGTGTATTTTCCAAGATCATATATAACTTATTTAATACTATTGTCAAATTGTTGTGGAAGGGATAGAGGTAGGACGAACTGCAATCATTAAAATTGATCATTTCAATATATTATTAAATAATGCAATAGGTAGTACATTCAATATTACAACTATACTGTAAATAGAGAACATGACTTACCTTGACGAAGGTATGCCAATCATGTGTTTTCAACCCTAGCCCAAAATCACCTTTCTTTGATAGAAGAGTTCTTATATTTGTAGTAAATCCTATTGAAAATGTTGTTTTTTTTATGACTTCTTTTAATGCATCACTTTGTTGCTCCATTAATAACCAAGGAAGGGCACTTGTATTTATGCAATCTCTATTGCTATTTGATTCAATGGAAGCTTTTAGTGCATGATTGGATTCATGAATGTCAGTATAGATTTTGGCAATTTTTTCTCTATCATGCCTTCCATCCAACATTTTATATAGTGTCTATGTTACATTCTTTCCAATACGCATAGCATCAAACAAATGTGCAATTGGGAGATCCTTGTAGTATGGTAACCTACTAAATTGAGTAGGATAACTTTTCATTCCTCTAAGAAGTTGGTCATTGATTCCTTGACGACCTTCACAAGGATCAATTACAACATTAGTAAATATAAGACAATATCAAAATAAAAATTTTAAACTTCGGACGACAAATTGGATATTACCTCAACAATTTAGTCAATCATATTCCAACTCCCATAAATGAGGTGTCATTCTTTGTGGCCTTGATGATGTCTCTTCTTTCCCATTGAAAAGATGTTTTTCAGAAATTTGATACCTATGATTATTGTGGAGAAAGTGTCTAAACTCATCAAACACCTACTTTCTTAAAGTTTTTGAATGATGAGATTTCATCTTCAGACCACAAATTGGACATGTGAATTTTCCCTTTGTCTGAAGACCTAAAAGATCATGTAGAAGTGGATCATGTACAATTATCATGCACAACTTAAATATTTGATAGTAATGTGTAAGCACTATAACAGACCAAAAATATGTGATATTAACAATATAACATACCACAAAAATGAGTTAACCTAGGGGCATCATGTATTGTCCATACAAGCATTGCATGGAATTAAAATTGTCGATGTCCTATAGGTCTAGAGATGTCATACATAGTGATGCCATTCCATAACTTCAACAACTCGTCAATTAGGAGCTCAATATACACATTCATATCTTTAACTTGGTATTTACCTAGCAATTGAATGAACATAAACATTACATTATTATTATGACCATTTTCATTTACTATTTATAAATTAATTTAGATAACTATAAAATGAAAAAAATACCTAGCACAATCATTGACAACATTATGTGCTCCCTCTTTATGGACATCCAAGGAGCAATGCTATTGTTAATATCAAAAATAGGCCACACTGAGTAAACAGATCTCATATCTCCATATGGATTGACACCATCCGCGGCCAATAAAAGCTTCAGATTACGAGGTTCTTCTTTAAAGTGTGACCATGTTTCTTCTAACTCTTTAAATGCAGAACCATCAGTAGGCATTTGTATAATGTCATCCTGACTTCTATTGCGTGCATGGTCATCCATAAATTGTGCCAAGCTAGCACACCTGAATAACCATTGAAGATGTGGAATAATAGGAATGTACCAAAGAACCTTGTGAGGAACTTTTTTTGTTATTTCATCTGACCGATATCTACTACTATGAAAATCAAGGCATTTTGTTGCAAATTCATGTTGTTTATGATATAGCATGTGATCATTGGGACATGCATGTATTATTTGATACTTCATTCCAATCTGATCCATAATTTTAGATAATTTTTGGTACAAATGAGGAAAAATGTTTGATGGTGGTAAAAAAAACTCACTAATCAATGTACAACAACAAATATGCATTGTTAATATAATGAATAGTAATTGTATGCTAACATTGAAGATGACAAAAATGACATACCTCAACATACGTGACATTGCTACATTAGATATACCATTCATAACCTTTAAGTTCACCAACAACACTATAGCCGAGAGTAGAGTTTTTTGGGAGCCTTCGTATAAGGGCTCATGTGCATTCTCAAGTAAAGGTATATCAAGACCATCTTCATCATCATTATCAGATTCGCTAGTACCATCATTGTGAGCCTCTTCATCACCTGCTGCAATACCATCTTCTTCAATCATGTCCTCTGGCACATTATCATCTTCTTCCATGAGAGTGTTATCCTCAACTTAGATATTCACACCTCCATGTTCCTCTAGTAGGAAATCCACATTTAGTAATGGACAAAAATTGTGGCCCCCTTCAACATGACCATGTTGCCTACAATGACTCTGGGCTGTTGTGATTAGAATTCTTTGAGTCTTTAAGCCTTTACACTTTTTGCAAAGACAATAAAATTTATTAGGTTTTCTTTGAAACTGAGCCCACAATGCAACCATTGTCTCATTTTGTTCAGTGTTCATATTGTTAGGCGTGGTCTTTCTTCATAGGAAAATATATCTGCACATATGGTTTTTCTTGATTAATGTTTTCAAATGTAACTAAAATGATCCTATAATTTCTAGAAGGCATAGATGTTTGAAAAATGTGG
Source organism: Cupressus sempervirens (assembly GCA_028749045.1). Taxonomy (NCBI): domain Eukaryota; kingdom Viridiplantae; phylum Streptophyta; class Pinopsida; order Cupressales; family Cupressaceae; genus Cupressus; species Cupressus sempervirens. Next base: position 793,753,497 of record CM053785.1, read on the forward strand.
ATTTATAGACAATGTATGTTAATTATTTCCATCTAAAAGAGATAATCTTCTACTAATCAGAGTTGTCAAATAGGTTTGAGATTCTTTTTATAGAGAGAATAGCCCAATCCAGAACAAAAATATGATCTAATAGAAAAATCATATGATTGTTTAATGAATAAACTTATTTTTTCTTTACCAAATGGCAAAGAAATTTATTTTCTCCTTTGACCCTTATTGGGTTGTTTTAACAATTAATATATTGCACATAGAATGCCAAAATATTACCAAGAACTCTCTACAAATTTGTTTCAGATTGAGACCTCACATGTTTGAAAATTCCATAAACTGAGGGATGAAGAACATTGTGAATCTTGAATAGAACAAAATCAAATTGAACAAATTACAATTCTATTGTACACATCAAATGCAACAAACCTTTCTAGATTTCTCATTCAAAACAAACCACTACCTAATCCAACCATTTGTTTTTGCACTTTTCTTCAGCAAATACCCTGACATCATCAACAAATCTTATTTAAAACCTCATATAAAATTCAAGAGTAGATTAGCACAGTGATGGGCAATTTCTTTTGATTCATACAATTGTACATAAATTTATACTTCTATAAAGAATCAGATAAACAAGCCCTAGCATACCAAAACTACATTACTAAAAGTAATTTTCACAAAACACATAAAAATATCAGAACTTTGATGCTTTATAATGTTTCTAGACTACTTATAATCCAATGCATCTCTCGTTTGCATCAGAAATGCAGAACCAAAATTCAAAAAACTAGAATATTCTAAAAGCAAGCTTTACTCTGATTTGGTTTTCAATCAACTATTTCCTTGTAATTCAATTTTTTTTTTGATTTCATGTCTAATCAAAGGTTAACATTGATCCATAGAAAAGAAAATGCAAAAAGAATAATTGACAACTTTTGGCATATACCATTATGCAACACAACTTACAAAATTATATCTAAGATAGTAGCCAACATATTGAGGATTGTCCTAGATAAACTCATCTCCCATGAACAAGTGGATTCACTTTGGGAAGGAGAAGTATATATGGGTCATCACATGGCCCATGAGATGATTCACTCCATCTCCTTAAGAAAAATCTCCATGCTATTGAAATTGGGCATTGGGAAAGCTTATGACAAGGTGGATGGACCTATTCTTTATAAGGTTTTGGAGAATTTTGATTTTAGCAAAAAGTGGATTGACTAGACTAAAATTATGATATGAGGTTATAGGATGTCCCTCTTGGTGAATGGGAGGCCACATGGATTCTTCCCAACATCTAGAGGGCTATAGAAAGGGGACCCCATTTCCATGATTGTATTCATTTTTCTAGAAGAGGCGTTAGATAGGAATGCCACTAAATATAGAGAGCTTGACAAATGAGAGGCCCAAATAATAGTTGAGGATATGGCCTTAGCAACCCACTCCCAATTTATAGATAACACATTTTTTTTTTGGGGAAACATCAATGAGGGAGGAAAGAGTGATGAAATCAATTCTCAATTCTTATAGGGATGCATTGGGTCAAGATATAAATTGGGCCAAATCTGATACCTTTTTCTTCAATATTAGGGAAAACTTGTGGAGGGTGATAATAGATGTTTTTGGTGTAAGAAGGGGTAGGCTTCCTAGCAAATTACTAGGTGTTCCTCTTTTTGTTAGGGCTGACAGAACTCAGTAATGGAACTAGTTGGTTGACAAGTGTACCAAAACCATGGAATGATGGAAATCAAGATGGTTAACCTTTTTTGGTTTAGCTTATGCTTCTTAGGTCAATTGTATCGGCCATTCTAATATACTCTATGTTTTCCAATTGGATTCCTATGAAAGTGTTAAAAAAAATTGAGAAGAGGATAAGGATATTTCTATGCAATGGAAATAATGAAAATAAAAAAGTCCCACTCTTAACATGTGATAAGGTATGCATGCCAAAAGTAAGTGGGGATTCTTGGCTAAGAGGTTGTAGAATTATGAATGAGGCATTGCATGTAAAGTTGGTGTGGGGCATCTATAATAAACCAAATCAATGATGGGTGTAACTATTTAATAGGAAATATATTACAAGAGAGAACTGAGAATCCTTCACATAGCTCTACCATGTAAAATTTTTTAGTGGGTTGCAGGAAGGTGTTCATAGAGCATGTGTAATGGCTTATTGTTAATAGGAAGAAAGTTGATTTTTGGTATGTACAAACCCAAGCAATTGAAATTAGCAGCTCTAAAAGCATGTGTAGTAGGTTAAAATATGGGTAACCTTAACTTGTAGGTTAATGTATGGTAGTAGTTCCAATATAGTTCCAGCAATAGATGTTAATCTTGCAAAATAAATACTAGATCAAATTTGAGTTGCACCTTGGATTTCAGGCATATTGCATGTATTATGAGTTAAGTTGAATTTACAATATCTAGTTTTGTACAAAAAAATGTCATAGTATCCATGCATTGGATGGAATAAGACCCTGGGTAGGCATTTCATTTGAGTTTGTTGAACTGCTAAAAATATGTCCATGCTGGGATAGTCGGTTGCTAGGAAGAGTAGTTGGGCACCTTTGATGCTCTGGAACTCCATCTAGAAAGATATTTAGGTCAATGTTTTATGGCTTTTCTCTAATTTATTCTTTTTTAAGTATTCATTTGTCTTGATGTTAAAATGTATGCAATTACTATAAAATTGATTATTATTTTATTTTTCTTTGTATCAGTACGGGAGTATGTGAGTGTGAGTGCTTTTTATGAATGCATGTCACTTGCATGACTGGGACTATATATAGTTATGTTTATTTAGCTTTGATTTAAGTTAGAAATATGTGGGCTGTAATAGTTTAAATGTAATGTATTTAAAATAAGTGCTTGGGTAGGACTGCATATCTTAGGAATCGGGCTCATATTTTTCTATTAGGGGATGCTTTAGGTAGCCATGCGTCACACCTTCCTGTACCTTTATTATTACATTTCTAGTTGGGTATGTGTGTTTTCACAATTTTATGAGATTGTTTAAGGAGCGGAAATTCTTCTAGAAGCATGCAGTTTGGAATGAGATGAATGTTGTTTAAGCATCTACACATGAAGAAGTAAAATTTTCATCCTTTAAAATAAGGGAAGATGCTTATGGTGGAGGTAATTACGAAGCGTTGTGGTGTAAGACAAGGCTATCTGCTATTCAATTTTTTTGGATAAAAAGATGGAACTCAAACTTTAATGGATGTTTTTTCTTCATTCTTACTGTGTAAGTTGAATTTTTTTGAAGAGATCATTCTTTTCTGATCAACAATGATTTTTCTTATTGCATGCCCACTATCTTAGTAGGTACCTTGTAAGAAATTATTGTTTTTGGAAGAATATAGGTTTTTAAAATTTTCTGACTTGTTAAGATATTAGCTTTACTGGCCTCTATAGTGCAATATTTTCATGTAACCTTCTTGTTAATGATATCTTGCTCTCACGCTATTTTTTCTAGAATACCAATTATTTTTTCTAAACAAAGTTATAGGACGAAGAAAGGAAATTTTCTTGTTTAGATAGAGGGAAATGACAAGTGAGACAACACTATGCAGCCATATCAACTAAAATTCTGAAGCTCCTATGGCAGTTGTTTGTATGCATGAGCTTAGATGTTTAGATTAGAAATGATAGATAGTAGCAAGGTTAAGCCATTGTACAACTTAATGCAAGTGTGCATCTATGCTCTAAAATATAACAAGCAACTTGGTGGGAGATAAATATCCAATCTAAGGTGAGTTTGACTCATAGAGCTTATGACTTGGATACAATCTCCTTAGTTTTCTATCTTCATCGCTTTCTATTGTTCTATAGATACTACTACTAGCATACTTTACATATTTTTAAAAAAATGTAAAATATGCTAGGAGACTTAAAAAATTTAAAGATTTTATGTCCGTAATCACATGATTGTAGATAACTAGAATCATGAAAAGAATAATGTGTCTATAGGAAATATCAGTTCTCTTCAAGCTTCATAATCGATATATCTCTCAACATATTATAATATTTTATATTTAACGACATATTAAGATAAAATCTAAAATTTATGATTAATATTTTTTTTTAAATAAAATTTGATGAGTGCTATCAAAAATGGGATAGAATTTGATACATCTACACATAGTGCCAAATTGCAGATTCCTAAAAAGCCCTCTAAAATTCTAAATCTATCAAAGATCAAACACAACTAAATCTATTAGAGCCCAAGACATGATCAATGATTTGTGAAAACACTATATATTCTTGCCAATTTGTTGCCAATCTCCACCATTCTAACACCATTTGCAACAAACAACCAATTATTCACCAAATTTAATAGCCTTTAAAGGGGAAAAATTATTATTGATCACTCGTATCCAGTATACCCCCAAGCATTAACAATGAAGTTCTTCTTTTCAATTGTAGCCCACTCTTTAGTAGAAGCCAGGGACTCAAAATCAGAGCCCATCTCATCCATCAAGTAGAGATTGTTGTTAAAGTAAATACCCAAAATGCAGATGGAACTCCTCTCATACAGATTGGTGATTGCATTTGCAAAATCTTGAATCAAGCCATCAATCTTCTCAATGATGCTCTCTTTCAAATCAATGACATCAATTAGTAAATAGAGGAAAAACCATCACACCAATGATTATTTCCTCCCAATAATACTTGAACAAGTTCCTAAATCTTCCCCGCACTATTTGAGTGGCATTAAATAATATACTACACTAGGCCAAGAGCAATTCTTCCCTACACATGCAGCTCACTGTGGAATTGGTGCACCATCTTCTTACATCCTCACAACACTTCACAAACACCACACTCTCTGGATTGGAATATTACTCTATCATCTCTTTATAGAACATTCAAGTTCATTTGTAACACTTGATAAACTTTTCCAGACCTGTTTTGGCACCCAATTTGACACAAAATTCAACCAAAGATATATTTCAGCTTGAATCATCAGCAAAACTAGAATCTATCAATAGATTGGATGCCTCAAAGCATATTTGAAATCTGCAACAATCTTACCACATACAGCTATGGGAGAAATGATAGAGCAGGGTATACGGCTACTACTACAATCTGAAAAAACTACCCATTATTACCATGAAGCTTCTACTATGTTTTAAGCAGCAATATTCCTTGCAGTCTAGGCCATAGTAATATCTAAACCTAGAACTATTGATTCCTCTTGAGAAACCCCAACAATAGCATGCAGATCTACAGCCTTATTAGCCTCTCTGTATGTGCTTTAAAGTAATGACTTCAAACTCCAAAAGAATATCCCTAGCAATTTGGACCCAATTACTTAGCTTCCAATTATGAATTGAACCACAGATCATTGCTCAAATACAAATTTGTGAATCTCCCTCTATGTCAACAACTTGACTGCCTTTATCTCGGCACAATCTTAAGCCTAGTATGAAAGCCTCAAATTCAACTTCATTATTGGAAACTACACCTAATCTTTTTGAGGATGGTCATTCACACTCATCATTCCAATTCTAAATGATACATCGAGTGCCTCCATATCCCAAATTCCCTTTAGCTACTGCATCAATGTTCAATTTCGATCTGTGGAATTTGAGGTAGCACCATACTACCTACATATGATGAATCATGTTTTTGGACAATAGAAATGTAGCCTAGTTTAAATATACCCACTCCTTCTGAATCCATTCTTCTCACTTGGAGAACTTGGTGTCCTTGATTTTAATTCTAGCACTAGCCATCTCTACAATTTCCTAAATAATTTTGGTAATCAGAGCCTCCCAAGAAATCTCTTTCTCTTAAAAATTATATGGTTCTATTCCTTCCAATTATTCCAAATGAGCAAGAAGGAGCAATGGTCCAAATGGAATCCCACATTACATTTCTACACATTAGACCATCCTTGTAAGAACTGTAATAGGCATGTAGGTCTAGGCTCCATCCATATCAATGTACTTTGAAGCCAGTTCCAACACTCATTAGTGAACTCAATTTAAAAATAAGTGATCAGTTGGCTCTACATCCCTTTTACATAAGACACACCAGGAGGGACCATGAATGTGCACATTATTTAGCCTATCCATGGTTAATCACCTTTTTATGTATCACCATCCATTAGAATGTACGAGCATTAGGGAGAGCTGATTGATCCCAACATAAAATTAGGGCCATTCCGTTGCTCTTTCCTACTCCTCTTGCATCTTGTATTGACCAGGCTTGGCCCCATACCAAATAATTTCATCCTCCCAATTACATGGAATGCCCTTATGCCCCTAAGTTCTATTGTAAGCTTATTTTCAAGATCATCTGGCAGATCCAAAAGCTTGGTATCTATCTATTGGTGTGAGGTTTGTTCCACTACAACATATAGAATATGTTAGATTTTGATGATTGATCAGGGAAATCTTGTACACTCTCCATAATTCCTCAGTAGAGTTCAAGGATGGGCCAAGCCTCGAGAATTTTTTTTGGGGTTATTTTATCAGCTTTTTTGGGCTGACATGTTGTAACCAATGCTAAACCTAAAGTGGAAAATATACTTATGGACATCCTAACAAAGGGACACAACCCTGTGAATGATGCTTTGTAACCCCCAAATAAAATATATAAAAACATCAATCCGAGAATGGGATAGGTACCCACCTGCAAAAAAGTAGGAAAAAGAAGTTCATGGGAAATGATTAATACTCATCAAGCATTTGAACTAATATTGCCACCAACAAGGAATACATGTGCTTATATGGCTAGGATCTATTAAAGTCTCTCATATACATAATACCTATAGACACTATATTCAAACATAAAGAAGGAATATGTGTAGATATAAAGGAATATGCTGACACAAATTGAAAAGGAAAGTCGATACAAATTTAATAGAGAAGAATAAAGAGATGAATTTTTTTTAAGATGAATCAAGAGAGAATTAATGGAGAAGAAAGAATAGGAAAGTGACTCCTTCAAAGGGAAAGGTCATGTCTCTCCCAAAAGGTGGTAATTGAGAAAGGTTGTGACTCTTTCGTAAGGGGGTAGCTATGAAATGTTGTGACTCTTTCAAATGGAATAAAGGATGAAGAGTTGTAATAATGAAAGGTTTGGACTCTCCCATTATGAAGATATAAACTGGGGGGGAAATCTTCTTTTGAAGGCATAGAAGACTGGATAATCATAAGATAACCATAGTAAATTATGGCCTAAGATATAAGATAGTTCTAATATGCATAAAGGGAGAATAGGAATTAAGGAAGGATTGATGGAAGAAGGGGGAGGAAGATAGTAAGGAAGTACCTTCATTTGGTCAACAATGATGAAGAGTTTGACCTTATTTGAAGGGTGGTAATTGTGAAAGGCTGTGACCAATGCAAGGGGCACATGTTGTGAAGAGAAGTGACTCTTACATTGTAAGATACAAAGAAGAGGTTTCATTTGAGGAGGGAATCCAAGGGAGATAAAGTTGGGGAATAACATATTAATCTAAAGTGGTGATTCAATTTTTATGACAAGTGTTGAACATTCCACAAATAATATATAAAAGAAGAAATTTTTTTTATGATCATTTACCAATCATCACTTCCAAATACATTAAATCAACACACAATCATCACTCCTCAATTTATGAATTACAACATTCATTTAGTCATCATTCACTAACTATCAAATTTCCAAATCAAAGGAAATCATTCTATCATTCATCAAACATTAGTTGGGAATCAAATAGACTTGCAATCAATTCTTCAATTAATTCAATCAATCTATAGTAATCATTCAATTGTCCTAAGTGAATAAAGAAATATAAAAGACAAGAAGACCATATGATTTAGATTATTGGGTATTCTTATTTGGTCTTTGTGTACATTTTAGGAACATAAATTATAATGGGTAATTTTACATGTAGATTGTAGACATTTCTCAAGACTTATCTGCATCTATATATCAATGATCTTATATGCATTTTATAACTATCTGATTTAGCAATGATAGGTATATTGATGGTATAATGACTTAATATAAAAACTATGTAAAGATGTTATGTTCCTAATTGCTATATCAATAAAGGTTAGTAAAATGAGGTAGTTGCCTTTGAGAGAATGGTAATGTGGTCACCCTCTAAGTGGACCACCTCATGGTTGTGATTGGGGAGTCCCCATGAGGCCAAAGGGGGACAAGTGGGCTGCCTTTTGGCTTAGAAAGGATAAAATTTTGGGTTACCATGTTGAATGAAGGCCACAAAGCATTAAACATGCAAAATTATAGAAATATGCAAGGGATGGAACACACATGTGAAAGAAAAACACACGCACAAAAGTGCAATTTTGGCCCGCTTGATTCTTTTTTTGGGAGAGTTTATAGATCCCTTGCTTAGCACTTCAAATCTCTTTGAATAGAATACATCTTATTGTTATAGCTTTACCTTGTACACCAGCAGGATCAAATCTCTGATGCCAATTGTGATGTCTTCTTTTGGGATTACCCTTAATCACAAATTCAATAAAAATAAGAAACATATTATAGTTCGAGATATAACTTATCATAAAGAATGTAAAATCAGGATATATCCTTGTTGAAATCTTCTAATCATGCTAGATGATTATTGAAGATACAATTTATAATTTTTTTTTATTAGTTCTAGGGTCCAAGAAAATATATTTATAATCATCTTAATCATATAACATATATAACTTATTATGTGTTTAACCACAATGAGGCTTGGATACAGAGACATGATAGGGTGCTTGAAATGATCATCTACCCTAGACCCAAGAGCAGATATACTATCCCTCTTGAACCTCAAGTGACCTTCTATCCATCCTTCATGAGATGGGGTAGCTACTAAACCCTGTGTTAGTTTACCCCCTTGTATTTCCTCCCACCTTGCTATGATTGATTGTTACCATTTAGTGAATAAGCTAGAAATTCAACATCTTTGCTTATATCTAACTATATATGATGTTATGCATCAAATATATTTCTTTTGTACACATATTATTGATTATATTAATAGCTAAGGAATTGTGCAATTGTTTTACCATACTAAGTATTGGTTCTATCTTATATCTCCTCTTAAACTATTGTAAAAGACTTAGCAGAACAATAGTTCAAGTCATCGTATAGTGATCCATTCTATACAATGTGAGTCATATGGGTACAAAGTGGGAGTGTCACCACTCTATACATATATGGGTGTCTCATACACTATGAAGTGGCAAGTGCATGCAAGTTGAGGTGAGTCCTATGAGGCATTGTTGTATACTACGAAGTAGTCGTACAAGAAATATCACCCACCAGTACATCACATATTGCATTGGAATACTAGGTTCAATTATTCTTATGTGGAATACATCTAGAAAATATTAAAGATATATCCATCCACACCACAAATGAATGACAGTGCTATTGCCTACAATAAATATTGGTTTCTAATTTTGATTTTGATCGATGTTATGAATTGTTCTACTCTTATTAGCACCAATTCTTATTAGATTTCTTTCCTTGATCCTTTTCCCATTATGGTCTTCTCCCATATGTATCTTAATATCTCCTTGAAAGAAGACATCTTTTTGGAAGTTGACTCTTTTTCAGGCATAGGTACAATCTTTAATAAGTTGTTGCCCCCTCAATATTGATTTTTATTTTTATTTCAAAGTAATAACATTTAGCCATCTCTTTACTCCTATGATTATAAGTTATAATCCTTTGTCAAAATCACTACTATATATATTAATAGTGATTGTTGCCTGATTTGTTGCTTTTGTTCATTATTTATAATTTATAGAACAAATCAAGGCAGGCATGGCATAACAAGTCTCCCAGAAATAGAGAATACTTATATTTTCCTTGATGAAGGTGGTCAACCATAAATATAATTTAGTTTAAGACATATTCTCCATGATGCAAGGGTAGTTAGATCTTTAAAATGCTGATGATTTATGTACTTCTTCAAGCTTAATATAATTGTTCCTCCTTATACCATGATACTTCCTCATCTATCCATAGCTTCCTTATGATAATTGCTTTTTAATTTAACATATATTTCACTTCAACATTCAGATATATTATTAACAAGGACTGTAATCTTCTATTTTCAACATTTGTTAAGGGCTGCCAATCCCAGTTTAGTAGAGCATAACAGTCTACCTTTACAAGATTGCTTGTCCATTAAGCAATTTTAATGTAGGATTATCATGGACAACTTTAAATAGGAAGATTTTTGGTGTATTCAACTTTCAACTTTATTGGGAGTCTAATTTGAAATCCATATCTTTGCAGGGCTACTCTGATATTATATCAAGCTGCTAATTTGAACTAGGATATGTTTTGCATGTACATTAAATGGAGGTATCTCAATGACAATCAAGAGTTGGATCTTGCTAAGGTTCAAAGTTACTCATCCTTTAAGAGGAAGAACAAAGTTGCATTACCTAATTTTGATAAGAATTGATTTTTTTATGAATGAAATAAATTAGTTACATAATGATGATGATGAGAGACACAAATATTGTGGAGATGATCAATGATGGAATCTGGGAAATCCTTATTTTGGAGTGATTTCTCATAGTTCCTTTGATTTTGGATAATGGTAAGGAATCATATTATTGGTAGTAGTTGATCTCTTCTAGGCTTGATGCTTAATATGATGAGCTTATTCATTTTCATACCACACATCTTGCTATTGTACTCAAAACTGCTAGTTACTCTTGTATAATGAATGTTTCTTGATCACCCATTATCTCATTTTCTTTTCATTCTTGAATGAATTAATCAAATGGATACCACATCTATAAAACAAAACTTCAACTATAAAACAAAACTTCAATCAAATGTATTATGATTAATCAAATGTCAATCTATAAAAAAAAACTTCAAATCACCTTGGAGACTCTTTAATGTTTCCAATTGTTATTTAATCCTTTCATGCCACCTTCTTTCTGAAATCTCTTTCAATGTATCAACTTTGAAGCATTCACAAGCTCTCCTCTACTACAATCAAGCACCAAAGAACCCAAGATGTCAAACCCTATTGGTGCTGAAGCTATAAAACCCTTTTGGCGGGTACTCTTGGCCACAAAATGCAGTGTAGAAAATGGTTGAGTGCATGAGCTATCTTCTGGGTCGTGTAACAATGAGATTAGGGTGGCAAACAACACTTTTTTCAATTTTGACATAGTGTGAGCCCATGTTGGTCAAAATTCTGACCAACAAGTGTGTTGGTCAAAATTTTGACCAACACGGGCTCACATTTAACAAAAAGCATATGTTGCCTTGCACATTTTGACCAAATTGACCCCAATTTATTAGATGGTCAAAAATTTTGGTTGAAAATTGGGGTCAAATGTACTAGTGTTTGAATAATATAAAAAATTAAATAACTTTTAAATTTAAACATATTCTATGTAAAATTTCTTTAAAAAATAATAAAAACTATAAAATTTTATCAATAAATATTATTAAAAAATTGAAATGGATAATTCTTTTTTATTTTTTAAAAACAAAAGATAGAGCTTATATATTTATCTTACTTCTAGAGTGAAATGTTTTAACAATATAATGAAAATGATAAGAATAGTCATATAAAAATGTATCATTAATTAAACATATGAAGATACTTATATAGTTCATTAATTTATTAAAAACATCATGAAAAAATATTTTTCCTTTGTGCTTGTTGTGAAAGTTCAACTAGTGGTACACTAAATTTAGCTAATGGGCATCCTTAACAAATTGTCAAATTATGAAATTTTGTCATGTAACTCTTTGATGGTTTGGAATTGTGCATGTGTTTAAATATATGAATAATGGAATTTCATATTTTTGGGTTCTAATTGATTTTTTTATTTCTATTTTTTAAATACAATAGAAGTTATAAGTGCATATTTAGTATACATGATAGTGACATATTGTTTATGGTGTGTAACACTTTTCTATTTTTTCCATGGAAAAAATTAATTATGTGCTTAAATTAGTATAGACTAATTGTTGCCATGATTTCAGTCCCCCTATATTTTTCAAACTTCAAGGACTTGAGTTGAGTCAATGTGATGTCATATCTCTATCTAGATTTCCTTTAAAGAACTTCTCCTCTCATCTATTCCTTTATGTGTACCTAGGTGGGCATTCAAAGGCAATCTAGCACATTCATTCATATTAGGTGATTAGGAAAGGGAGGGTGAGTTTATGAATTTCCTAGATGAGAGGGAATTTGTTCTAAAACCCTAATTCTTTGATCAAGTGTTCATGATGATGACAAGATGCATTGAAAATAAGATCAAACTTATATTCAAAGAAAAAGATAGCAGAGAAAATTGAGATCAAGGCTAGAGGATATAATACAAATCGTGGAAATAGGTTAGAAGGAAAAGGATTTGATTCCAATGCAAAGGAAGCAATAGAAGCCTTCAAGAATGCTTAATCTATTATACAATCACAAACAACCTAGTCAAAGGTGGCAAGAGACAAGATGGAAATCAAATCAAATGTAAAAAATGCATTTGAATCTCCATGTCATGGGTTGAGAGGTCAATTTCCCAAAGAGATTGATCCCTAACCATAAAATGAAGATTAGATTGAAGGATATGAATTAAATATAACCTAAAGAAATCCAATTTGTGATGGTGTAAAGAGCTAACCACAATAGTTAAGATCTAAGGCTATCACATCTTCACAAGGAGTTAAAGTTAACCTAGAGTTAAGGTAACAAAGCAACAAAAGTTCTTCATCACATCATTTTTGGTAGTTAAGAGTAACCCGAGGTTAGGTGTGTGAAGGAGAAAAATTCATGGCATTACAAGGTTAAAAGATGAGTAAAGGCTTCAATTTGTGAGGTTGCGATGAATGGTAGTAGTCAATTTCACAGGGTTATCACATCGTCGCAAGGCTTGAGTAGCAACTAAATTCTTTGGTTATGAAATTGAAAAACAAGATAGCAGTCTTCTGTGTAGTCATTATAGAATTGTAAATATTAAATATTAACTCTCAAATAATGTGGAAAAGTTTCAAAAAGGAGATAACAAACAATCGCATCATCGTGGGTATTAATGTAGTTAAAGGATTTTCATGTTGCAAAGTAGTAAAAGTTAAAGACTGCATGATTGTTACTCAATTCTAGCCTAAAGAAATTTATGTTGTGATGGTGTGAAGGTTTAACAGGATGGAAAAATGTTTAAGCAATCACAACATTGAAAAAAATTAAAGTTAATCTTGAGTTAAGGTGGTGAAATTGCAAAAAGTAACTTAGGGTAGTCAAGTTTAAAGACATCATTACTTCATAGGCAAATTAAGTTAACCCAAGGTCAAAGTTATGAAGTAGAGATAAAGAGCCAAAATATAGAAGGGTTGCTATGTTTAAATTGTGACCGTTGATAGGAGATTGATGGTGGAGATTCAAACTTGATGTGACTATTAGGATATGAAATACAAGTTTTGGCACCAAGGTGACTGTTATACATCAAAGAGGAATATGAACCATTTTGTCTTGCCTAGATTTACAACAAAAAACATAACCATATTTTTTTGTTTTGTTTTTCGAAAGGTAAATTAATGTTTAATACATATAGGCCTAAACTAGTTATGGATATACCATCAAATTATGAAATGTGAAAAATATAACATCTCATGTCTCCTCAAGAACACTAGGATGTTTCTTATTCGATCATCATGTTGGGGATATTTTACTTTATGTGATGTGGGAGAGATTACTTTTCATTCAAAATTTTTCCCTTCAAGCTTCCAAGGAAGATTGATTTGTTTCCTAATATTCGTTGGAACTCTAAGTTATAACTTAGGAGCTAGATGGTCTATCATTTTGAATCTGCATCCTATCCCTAAAGTAAGACATTTCATATATGAATGTGAATGACCATTTTTATATCATTGAATTTTTGATAATTCAGTAGTTTTGTAATCATGAAGATGTTTATAGTTGTCCTAGAGGTTCCACCTTCAAGTCGACTTTACACACACACACACACACACACACATGCATGCCCTTAACACATTATGTCCTATGTCCAGTTCAACTCAATTTTATTTTATTATTTTATTATTTAATTTAATCATTTTTATTTTCTACTATTTAGGTATACCATTTTGAATGAGCTCTTGTGCATTGTCATTTCATTAAACTTCTAACAAATCCTATACCATCATTTTGACTATTGAAGATATATATATATTTATACTATTTATTTAAATTTTAACTTCTCTAGAACCTTATTATTAATTATCAACTATATAGAATTGAGATAAATTTAATAAGTTCATATACTGATTAAGGGTCATGATCAACATAATTACTACATAGCCTACACTTTTCCCATTAATCAATTTTTCTCACTCAATCAACAACGCCATTATACTTTACTAATTCAATCTCAATTTTAACCACCATTTTAATTTTAACTACAAATTTAATCATCACACCTCCAAATCCACCCCCTTACTAGTTGCCTTACCACTTACCAAAGCTTACATATTGGGTAAAATTGAGACAATCAACATATTTGACATAGTGATTTAATCCTAACTTCTTACATCCTACTATCCTAGAAACCCACCTACTTATACAAATGTTAATATATTGGTCAACACATTAATACCTCTCCATGTAATGAAATAACACTAACTAAATAACACTAAACACCCCATTATTCTTGTAACTATTTATTGCTATCCCAACCTACCTCTTAACACCTACCCTACCTAAGACTTTACTACTCCCAATGCACCTATACTCATAGGAAAGTCCATGTGAAAATGTCCCTAACCTTGTTCATGGGTAAATCATTTCCCAAACTTCCAACATTCAAAAAAGAAGGTGAGGCAACCAAGGAAAAGGGTTACTGACATATGTCAGACCATGGACTAGCTCCCTATACCATCACATGTGCCTAAAGGGGACTTTCAAAAAGGAGGCATCTCATTTCAAAGGTGGATGCCATGTGTTAGATGAGGTTTCTTGTCCAAGTAAAGGGTCAACATCAACATTTTTAAATGTGCCTAGATATTTAAAGAGAGTATGATGTGCTTAGACTTACTTTTGTTTATTATTATTATTTTTATATTGTTTGAACTTTATTATTAATTGGTGGTGAAAGTTTCTTTTGAGTATATCCTAGTTTTAAAATTTATGTATTATTCTTTTTTTGTGTGTGGTTTCATAAAACAGTGACATGTGATTCATAGGAGACTTTTCTTACAATGTCTAGGAACTAGGTGTTCATTAGTTGTTGAGTCTTATCCCTTAGCTAAGATATTGTTTAATTAATATTTTATGCACAAAATTTCCAGTATATTCCTTTTGAATATAATATTGGCTTGTAATAAAAAGTTTATTTTCTCTATTCCTCATACAAATTCTAGAGCATAATAAGTGTAGCTATAGGAGGGTTTTTACTATATTTTAAATACATTTCTCTTTTCTCATTTTAGGGGGCCATGTTTATGAGCTGTCAATGATCTAATTTGACTTCCTTACTAAATTAAATTTTCAAATTTGATATTACTATAACATCTATCTCATCTAAGGATTTATTAGAACTTGAAGCAATGAACCAATTTCCATGCATATACAATGAACTATCAAAATATAATACTTTCCTTCCATATCATATGATTTTTTTTTCAAGTCAATCACTTATGTTTCCAATTGAATCAACTATATCAATAGAAATCCCCCTCACAATTAAACTATGAAATATTTCTACCAATTGATTTCTAGACCAACATAAGAAGGATTGTTTCATTTACGTAACTTTCCCATATCAAATCAAATCACACAATGTGAAACTTACAATGATTTTACTCAATCTGCCTTGCATAGTTGATACAAGGATTATCCTATATGAAGAACTCATAAGATTTAGCTTTAACTAAATGCATACATCTTCATAAGTGTAAAATATTGGTCATCAAATTTTAACATACTTTTCCTTACAATGAATATTTCCATGCAAGAGAACTATATATGATTTTCTCAAACTCCACTTTATGCAATCACAACAATATACAATAAGAAGTAAATTCATTTTTTTTTGCATTACAATGAAACAACAAGGGAAATTTAACATCCCAACAAATGAGGAGGTGACTTGGGTAGAATGAATCTCTCCCCAAGCTTGACTTTCAACATCTCCAAGAGTGAAACCCTAATATCTTCATAGGAAACATCTTTTCAAGAAGAACCTACAAAACAATACAAAACTTGGAACCATGGAGGCTCACCTCCCATCCTAGGCTTTTATGAAGCCATCCACCAAGCAAGGGAAACAAGGTCCAAATGGGATACACACATTCATCACTAGCTAATGCATGAAACACATCACATAACACCAAACAATCCCTTCCATGGCTTGCACATAGATTCACCATTAGAATCATAAAACATTGGGTGAGTGGGCTCTTCAAAGAGGAGAATTCCATATGCTTAATACAACATCATATTGAAATTGCATTTTGTCTCTCAAGGCTATCATGAAAAATTTCCTCCTCCTTAGACACAAAATCCCTTGTATCTCCCAAAAAAACAAAGGCGTGTATGGCTTCAATGGAGCCAATACTCTATGAAAGATAGAACACTCATCAACATGAGGTAAATTTTCTCAACTAAAATGTTGATCCCAACTAACCCTTTCACCCAAGACTTCTCTTCCCTCACAAGGGTGAGTGAAGCCTTCACACCCATTAACACATGACATTAAAATCACAAAAGAAAAACAAGAAGATCAAGAAAGAAAGCCAAGAAAATTATATGAACATAATACACCTTCACACCATCAAAACACAATACCCACATTTATAATACATAGATTCACAATACAATGCATGATCCCATAACAACTAATCCATGCTTGTAGATTCATTATGCTATGCTAAAAGAAAGAAAATGGTCATGGTATGAACACCAAACTTGGTCCAAGGTAAAGGCAATGATGGTTGTTGTAGAGCTCCCTTAGTCTTCCTCCAAAATCCTAACTATCTCTAAACTTAGATAGTAGGTGAACATCCCACTAGTTTTTCCAAGACTCTCTTAAAAGGCCATCCCACTAACTATTTTAGCAAAAAACACCAAGTCACTTCCTCTTACAAACTTGTCTCCCCTTAAGTTTTCTATTGTTGACTTAGTAGAACATGGGAAAGAGCTCATGTGAAAACTTCATTTTCGAATTGATGGAAGAAGGCATTGGTAAAGGGCCCCCCTAGGCTATCTAGGTACTATTGTGGTCAAAATTAGGTCCCTAATATGTTATACTATCACATGGATAGCTCATTTTCACATAAAAGATACTGAGGGACCACCTAATGACCCCTCAAAACCCTAGTCAAGTCTAAATTCGAATTTCCTTTGATTTTGACTCATCCTATCCCTTATCTAGTGGGTTTACTTAATCATTAACTAGGTAATTAGTTTTAGGGTAAAATGTCACCATGACCAAAATCCTAAATGACATGTCATTACACGAAAAATCCACAAGTGTCAAGTGACACATAAAAGCACATTCCACATCACCATGACATGTCCCTAATGCATTTTTGTGATTAAAAATTTCTACATACAAGAAAAATTACATTTATGAAGCAAAATACTTTCACAATAGGGATTTTGAATCTTCCAAAGATTCACCTTGGCTAAACTATGTTTGCATAGGTTTGGAACTTGTTTTCCCCAAAAATTTCCATGGTTCCACTTCCTGCACATTAAACTCGAGAATCAATATTCCAAGGAGGTCATATAAAATATATATCATAAATGAATATAATTTAAAATTTTATATAATCCATATTAACATAATTTAATTAATTTTTGTTTCTTAATCATTTGAAATAAATCATTTAAAATGTTAGAATATCAAAATTTGCATATCATAAATCACCATAATTAAATGGACATTTATCTACATATCATGTTAAATCATAAATCATCATAATCAAATTAACATTTCACATTGCATCATAATCTAATTCTATTCTACCATGTGTAAAATTGTATCCATATTTGTTCAATCATCCCATACACAGTATTAGATTCTTAGTACATATCATAAATGAAAAACACAATTGAAATGTCAAAATCTATAGATAAAACAAGTCATTGTTCATCTAAGTCTTGAATAATTATCAAAATATCAAAGTCTCAAATATCAAAATGCAAGTAAAATATCTATGCTATGATGGGTCAGGGCTCAACCTCACATCCTCCCCTCTAGGTATGAACTTCATCTTGGAGTTCATAAAAAAGATATGGGTACTGAGTCTTCATCTGAGCTGCATCCTCCCATGAAGCCATGACCTCATCATAATAATCCCACTAGAATCTAACCTAGTTCAGCTCCCTACCTCAAAGTGTGAGAGTCCATTGAGCCAAAATGAAAATGGTCTCTAATGATATCTGTCTATCTGACTCCACCTATAAAGCATCCCATTCTATGATGTGAGACTCCTCATAAATATACTTTCTTAATATAGATACATGAAATACATCGTGGGTGTGTGATAGGCTAGGTGGTAGGGATAAATAATAAATAACTAGTCCTATCCATTCCAAAAACTCAAAAGGACCCAAAAAGAAAGGTGCTGGCTTAGAGCCTTTTCCAAAATGGATTGGGCTCTTATGTGGTTACACTCTCTATTCACCCTCTTTGCATCTACATATTTCTTCTGTCTATCTTGGGCTTCTTGAAGGCATTGTTTGATCAGTAACACTTGTTGTTCCATATCCTTGACTAATTGTGGCCCTATAGATATCCTATCTTCAATCCTATCCCAACTTAGACGTGCCCTGCAAGGCTTGCCATACAAGGCTTGATAGGGTGGCATGCCTATGGAAGTGTAATGCCCATTGTTATAGGCAAATTTTGCAAGATAAAGGTATTCCTCCTATTTGAACTGGTGGTCCATCACATACATTTGTAATGTCTCCTCTAGGATTTAGTTAACCTTCTCTATTTTCCCATCTATCTAAGGATGATAAGCTATGCTAAAGTTGAGCTTGGTACCTAGCGATGTCTGTAATTCCCTTCAAAAGGATGATGTAAATAAGGAATCTCTATATGAAATTATCTTACGAGGAATGCCATGGAGTCTAACCATGTCTCACAAGAACACTTGGGCCATTGTAGGTGTTGTGAAGGTAGTGCAAATAGGTGAAAAGCGGGCAACTTTGGTTGAAGTGTCAATTGTCACCATGATGGCATCATGATGACAAGAAGACATTAGAAGACCAACAATGAAATCCATGGAGATAGTGTCCCACTTCCACTCAGGTATCTCATGTAGCTACAAGAGTCCACCTAGATTTCCATGTTCTGCCTTAACTCTCTAACACTCTAGGCATTTGGCTATGATGTTGGCAATCTACATTCTCATTCCTAGCCAATGGTATAACTATCTTAAATCAGCATGAAGCTTTTTGACACCTAGATGTGCTGTGTAGGGTGCTCTGTGGTTTTCCAAAATGATGAACTCACGTAAGTTACCTATAGAAGGTACATAAATGCACCCTTTATGGTGTAGTAATTCATCTGGATCCAATGAAAAATCAAAAAATATTTTCTCTATGCATCTCTAAGAGTGGACTAACTGACAAAATTTTGCATAAAATACTTCTTTGGGAAGGTGGTGTAGTATGCACTCTCTCAAATCTATCTCAGTAATCATAGAAGATATCCCATGAAATCTCCCACTCAAGGAATCTACAACTAAATTCTCCTTTCCCTTAATGTAATGTATGTCAAAATCATATTCACATAAGAACTCCATCCATCTTCTCATGTCAGGCATTTGGATTTGGCTATCTGAAAATATACTACAAACTTCGATGATCTGAATGAAGCTCAAAGTGATGTCCTAGAAGAATGTGATACCATATTGCCAAGGTATGAATCACTACTGCTAGTGAGTCTTAAATTTCCTAGACTCATATGCTATAATATGACCATTTTGCATGAGAACAACTCCAATACCATCCAATGAGGCATCTATGCATACTATAAAATATGATGAAGGATCAGGTACTGATAGGATTGGTGCACTAATGAGTTTCTTCTTGAGTTCTTGGAAGGCCCTCTCACACTTGTTTTTCCATTCAAACTTCTTCCCTTTCCTTTGAAGGGATGTGATGGGATGAGCTACTTTAGAAAATCCTACCACAAACTATCTATAATACCCTACTAATCCCATCAAGCTTCTAACTTCTGTAACATTTTTTGGTGTAGAACAATTCTTAATGGCTTGGATTTTGGATGGGTCCACTACGATTCCATCTCCTAATATCACATGACCTAAATAATGCAATTCCTTCCTAAAGAAGGCACACTTGCACAAACTACCATATAGCTGATTTTTCCTTAAACATTGTAGTACCTACCTCAAGTGTTCCTCATGTTCCTTCTCATCACATGAATATATCAATATATCATCAAGGAACACTACTAAAAACTTATCCAAAAATTTACAGGATACCCCATTCATAAGTCTCGTAAATATTGTTGGGGCATTTGTAAGCCCAAATGGTACCACTATGAACTTGTAATGGCCATACTTTGTATGACATGCAGTCTTAGGAATGTCACTTTCCACAATCTACAACTAATGATATCTAGACTTCAAGTCTATCTTAGAGAATACTCAGGCACTTTGCAGTTGATCAAATAGGTTATCGATTCTAGGGAATGGGTATCAATTCATGATAGTTACCTTATTCAGTTGTTAGTAATCAATACACAATCTTAGCAATCCATCCTTCCTCTTCACAAAGATCGCCAACACACCACAAGATGATACACTAGGATGGATATGTCCTTTCTCCAAGAGTTCCTCCAACTAAATCTTGAGTTCATTGAGTTCATGTGTAGCCATCCTATATGAAGATCTAGAAATGGGCTTAGCTCCTAGTACCAAGTCTATGTGGAAATCAACTACCCTAGGTGGTGGCTTACCCAAAAGAACTGAGGAAAACACATACTTAAATTCTTGTAGTATTGGATAGTCATCTAGAGAAGGTTCTTGTTGAACTATCATTTAGCATGATGCTTAATGATAGGAATCTATTCAAACTCCTCTCTTGAAAAGCTAATCTAAGGATCAACTTGAAGGTTTCAGGTGATCTTGCAACCTAATAGAATCGAAGTAGTTGAAGATAAATGTGAATGTTCATGAGGAGGCCTTTTTTGGTTCTAATAACTTCAAGTAAGATGTAAAATCTATTTGCCACTTGAAAAGAATAAAACACACAAAAAATAAACTATGTTTTTGTATTTTCTATTTTTATGATGGATGTAATCTAACAATGTAACTATATGAATTCCTAATTTAACCAAGGGGTTATTAAAGAAAATAATGAAGATAGGGTGATAAGAAGTTTAAGAAAATAACATGAAACTAAAATCTTAAGGAACATAAGCTACAGAAACAACATGTCTATGAGTTAAGCCTTCGAAGAAATCATTGGGTAACCAATGAAAATAGGAGCAGTGCTTCCTTAATTCCACTAATACAATCATCGATAGGAATTTTAGCAACCACGAGATGTTTCACTTTTCATCAAATTGTAAGGCCACGAAAAGTGTGCTCATGAGAGACAAAATGTTATGTAGGAATAAAATTGGTGATCTCTTCTCGAACTAGATATGTCAATAGAATTTGTAGAACTGTAGCAAACACTAGAATTAAAAGATTGCACAACTAGAAATTATAATGCAATAAACTTTTGGCTCAATCATAATTCCATGAACATACATTTACAAAAATATGACACACTTAGGCAAGAATCACTACACTCCAAATGCAAGCACTAAAAGCATATCTTATTGCAAAATAATAGTGGCCTTGATTACATATTACAATCCCATATTTATAAGAAATCCTCTCCTCAATTTGTGTTGAGAGTGAGAGATATCTTCGTGCAATCATATGCTTCTAATTTAATAAACAAACTAATTATATACAAACTAACTATCTAACTAGTGCTTAGTAGGACTCCGCCCATTTTTATATCATTAATTTGATGCATGAGCCTTTACATGTCATAAAATGAGAAAATTATGAGAGAATAAGAAGAAGAGAGACATGAGTTGATGTAGAAGTTTCTGGAATTGTAAAAATAGAACTTCAACCTTCACTAGGTGTTTGTCAGAGTTAAACTATTGTTAGAATGTGTTTTCGGTGCATGGAAAGATCTAATTTTGGAACTAGTAGTTAATTTTCACCACACCTTTAGAAAAGTGCACCTTAGAAGAAGTGCACCTCTAACTTCTTCAAAATTCTTCCAAAACATTGTTGCAAAAAGCACACCAGCCACCTAGTACCAAGTATCAAAATTGAAATTCTAGCATCTGGGATTTGTTTCCCTTTATACTAGAGCTATCTCTAGTATTTGCACTTGAATTTCTCAATAATCTTAGTGACCTATGTCACATTCAGTAAATCTAAGGCATTATATTTATTTTTTACTTTTCACTTGTAATTATCCACATCAATACGGGTTTCTACAAAATCCCCTAGTTTAGTTTAAAGCTCTAGCAAAGCTTCTTCTGTCCTAAATGCTTTTTGAATAAATTCATCAAAAATCCTCATGAATATTCAAACTACCACCTCTATAGATATCAAACTTCTCCCATGCATCGTCTTCAAAAATGTCTAGACATGCATCAGTATAGAGTTTCTCAACTTCCAAAATTTTCTCTTAGACTTGGTCCTTGAGCCGGTGGATCTCTGAATGTAATGATTCCATTACTTTATTGCTATCCACTATCTTCTCAATCCAATCATCTATTAAATCTAACTCCTCTACCATATATACATCCATAAGAATCTGATACCTTTGGCCTTTTATTGACTATAACACCTATAGATCCTTTCCCCACATATGCACCTCATCCATAAATCCAAAATATTGATTCAAAATTGCTACCATTTTATCTAAATTCTCCTACATAAAATGTGGTAGCTTAATATTCCCTTGGATGATAGGTACACCTTTCTCCTCAAAACTTTCCTACCATTTCTGACAGACATTAAAAAATAGATCCAATTGTTGGAAATAATCAAGACTAACAAGGTTACTGAGAGGGGAGGGGTGAATTAGTAACTCTAAAACTTCAAGTCAATAACATATTCACCATTCATCCATCCAATATACTGAATGCATGAAAAGATAAACATTCATAACACATGAACACACTGATTTGATGACCCAAAAACATTCCAATTAGAAAGTAAAACTGGGGTGGGGATGATGCCCACAAAACTTCAATACTACAGTATAAAGTTGGCCTGTTAAGGCTTACAATGACCACTTCTAGTGATCTACCCTGTTAGGAGAAGGTAGGATTGCTAGATCCACCTTGTTAGAGGATTTACAAACATACAATAAAGTATGAACTCTATTAAGAGATTTACAAAAGACTGTTAAGTCTACCCTGTTAAAGGATTTACAAACTGATTCACCTAGTTACAACTGATTGCTGATAAGATCCTTTATGCACTGATCACCTGATGTGATAGATATAATTTTTTTGCACCTATGTTGACCTTGCTGTATTCCTCTATTCTGTTGTTGATTTTCTTTTATTCTTCTCAATATATTGCAATACAACACCATATAATGATACACAAAATTTCATCATCTTTTTAAAAATGACATAATACATTACATATATACCATTCTAATATTTACACTGGCAAGGTTGGCCAAACACAAGTGAAAAAAATATTACTGAGTCGACCAAATAGTAGAAAAATCGAGTTCCTCAAGTTGACTCAGTGACCTTTTGATACTCGGCATCCACTACAATACATTGCATCGTCATGCACTCGATAAGAGTAGAGGCACGGTTCATACTAATCACTCTAAGTAGTTTGGAACTCAGTAACTATTGGTGACTCATTGAATATTGTGTTACTTGGTAAAAATTGAATCCATTGATAACCTTATTCACTTGGTAAACACTGATTCCTTCATTTACCTTGATCACTCGGTAAACACTAAGTCCTTCATTTACCTTGATCACTTGGTAAACACTAAGTCCTTCATTTACCTTGATCACTCAATAAACATTAAGTCCTTTGTTTACCTTGATCAATCGATAAACACTGATTTCAACTGATGGCTCGGTGAACACTAAGAACTTGGTAAACACTGCGAAGCTTGATGACCACTAACTTCTTGGAGAACACTGTTCTGCTCGATAACCATTATGAACTTGGTAAATACTGCTGAACTGCCCATATGCTCAATTTCCAAAGGAATGCTTGGTATAAACTATAGACTGAGTGATGAGCTTGGTAAGCATTCAAAATCGAATAAGTGTTGTAACTAATGACAAATATATCATAATTCCAACTATCTCCCCCTTTGGCATTAGTGATAAAAACACTTATGAGCCAAAACTTATAGACAACATCTGACATACTAACATCTGATTCTACTGAATATACATGGCTTCCTTACATATAACTCCCCCATACAATATACAAAAGGTATTTACATGAGTTATATGACTTTTATTCACAGTATCTCTTTGTCCCTTTTGTACATTGATCTTACTAATATCTCTTTCTGAGTATCTCTTTCTCCCCCTTTTTGACAATAATGCCAAAGAATAAAATAATGTATTTACATAGAGACACCAAAATGTGAGATAAACTCATAATGTACCTTGAGAATGAGTTGCAGAGTCTTATCCAAATTCTCTTGCAAGATTTTGCATGTGGATAGAGCTACTTGAACTTCTACAAAAATTTCAATCACATGGTCTGCAACAGAGAAATTGTTGTCATGGACCAATGTTTTGGGGTATGTAATATGTTTCTGCATTGTGTCCATTATAGGAAGAATCATGTTTAGGATATCTAACAGTGTAGATTGAATCCTTCCTTCTTCTCTAAGAAACTCTGCCTACTTCTCTAACAAAAATTTGATTCTGAGGTAATGAGATGAGCTTGAACTGGGGTCAAGCTTCAAATTTTATGTACTTTCTTTTAGATCCTCATCTATCTTATTCAATTTCTCTTTTATCTCCTTAGTATATTTGGTAACATCACAAAGCTTAGCAAAAAGAGATGTTACATTATTAAAATAATTTTCAATGTTGGCCAAAACTATGGTTAATTCAACCTAATTTATTGCTATATGCTGAGCAATGTGCTCAAGCACCTTATTATCAATCTTCTTTTTTGCCTTCTCCATCAACTTTTCTTGACTAGAGATATCCTCATTGAATTTATTAACCGCCTCTTATAATTGTGACAAAATGTGTTGATAAGTATCAACATCAACACCTATAGCCTTAGTAATAATATTCTTTGCTCCTTCAATAATATTAAACTCTCTATCTGTCTCATTCCTTAGTTGTTTTTGGTTTTCCTTTAGTTCTATGTGCTAATTGAGTAGTCTTAGTTCATTAACTGAAGTAGTATCTGTATCTATCTTGGGAATGACAATTTCTTTATCCAAGTCTACATCCTCATCCACTGTCTTGCCTGTAAGAAAATTTTTTAATGGAGTCTTTGGTTTTTCTATTGTGCTATCATCTTTTCCTTTGAAAAAAGAGACAATGGTTGATGAGGCTAGACTGGCTATCAAAACTAGAATAGAAAAAACTAAAGGAAGACTGAGAGAAGTGCTAACTGTATCCAAAATTGATATACCTCCCAAAATTGATGTGCATACTGAAATATTCACAATTGGAGAACTTATTGGTGCAAAAATTGGTGCTAATGTAGCTGATGTTGACATAATTGGAGAGCAAACTAGAAAAATTACTGTACATACTACAAGAGGATTTGATATACCTTGTGTGCTTGCTGCTGTAGTGGATGACTCGATAACTAAAGAAGTTGCCAGTAGCTTGATAGATGAAGTGCTTGGCACTTGCATTGGGAATACCTGGAGTTGGGAGGAGACTGGTGAATATTGAGCAATTGATGTTGCTGTAGTGGTCACAATCTCACTAGTGGAAGCTGTCTCTATAGTAATAGATTTTGGTGGAATGTGAGGAAGAGATGCAATGACTCCTGCTACAATTTTCACTGGGTCATCCTCCACCTCAACTACTTCTTCCTCCTTTTCTTCTTCTTCCTTCTCCTTCAATAATTGCTAGAGATCTTCATCAGTTACATCCATGGAGATGGAATCATTACCTTTCTCATCATCCATATCATCACTATCATCATCCCTAATTTCAACAGGTTCATCACTTGGCTTATGCAGTTTATAAGTATCATTCCAAACATCAGTTGCATTCTTAACAACTGGTTCTATATTATTTAACAATATGAGACATGTATTGAATCTCATATTCATTCTACCTTCCTGATCCTTCATTGCCTTTTTGATTTCTGCATCTGTCAGGCTAAGCACCAGTTCTCTCAATTTTTGTTCAAAAATGTCTCTAACAATTTTCTCGGTGATCTCCCATATTACCTTTATTTTATCAAACAATATTGTAGTAATTTGGGAGACAAATTGGTCTAGGGAGAATTTCCAAGTTCCCAACTTCTCCATTACTATATCTTCAATTTCCTTTTGCTCAGCAGGAGTCCTTGATTCATACTTTAAGGCTTTAAAGTTGTTGATTCCTACACCAATCCTGAGTTGTTTTACCCTATTCAAATGTGAGAGGAGGCTTGTTAAACACAACTTCACTTTCCTTATTGCCTTTCCTTGTTCTCCTTGAAAATACTGCCTAAGGTTTGGTAACAATTACCCTACCTTTCTTCTTCATAGGCTCTGCCTCCTTTTCTGATTCCTCTCTTTTAGATTCTTCTTCTTCTATATCTTCATCTTTTCCTTCGGTGAGCATAAGAGGGCTACTATTAGTTTTTAACTTAGCAATTTTTCTCTTTCCTTTGTTAATTGCCTGAGGCAGCTTGATTTCAAGTTCAATTCTTTCTTTTGCCTCATCATAGGTACCGAATGCTGGAATATTGGGAATAGTTGGCTCATTCATCAGTACCTCAATTACATCTCTTGCTTCATCAATATTCATCTCATAAGGCAATGGTTTTACCCATGCCACTCAGGGTATGACTACCTGTATATACACTTTGTCACAGTTAACCATGAAGCATACATCATCTTTGTAGTCCTCAACAAGCTTAGGGGGAATTCTAAACCTATTGTTCATTCTCTCTTTGAAATCTTCAAAATAGATATCCATTACTTTATCAAAACTTTCACCCATTTCTACAATGAATTCATTAATTTGATATAAAATTGGAACATCCTTTCTCCATACTACTGTACCTTTAGAAGGGAAAAACTTTTGCACATAGAAAAATAAACAGGTTAACAAAGAACCAAATTTACAAGGGTTTCTCTTTGAAGTCCTTATGCTATCCATATTTTTGTTGAATTGTTCAACAGTACATCTGCCAGGTCGAATTCCATATTCTTCTTCACAACCTTATATGCTAAGTCCACAGCTTCATAGGGCACACTATTCAATCTGCTAGAAATATACATCTTATATGCAATTAAATGAATTCCAAATCTTAGCTCTATATCTGATACATTGTTAAGTTTTAGTCCTCTACCATCCCATTCAGCTAGGGTTAACTTCTGAAGTTCATCCTGACTTAGGGTTTTAGTGGTTTTGGATTTTCTTAACATAGGTAAACCCATGATCTTATGAATCATCTTTTTTGTTATCATGATGGGTTGCTCTAACCACAACTGACCATTATGCACATGGCTTAAAATGTATCTTATCCATTTCATTTGAAAGTTCCTTGGCAAGTGCGGGATATGGGTCAAACCTTTGGTTTCCAGATGCTTGTGCTCGGGTTTGAGAGTTCCATCCACACATAACTTGGCTAGGGCACCATCCATTTTTAATGTACCAATTTTCTGAATATTGAACTTAAAATGAGTATGAATATCATTAACAAGGAGTACCTTTGGTGGAATTCATGATTGAGCTCCATGCGGGTCGAGCAATTCAGCGATGGTGGGAACGAGCTTGAAGCTAGGTGGTTTCCATTTGACTCCTTTCACAAGCATTTCAGAGCTCCTCTTCACCTTGCTGCTGCTGGTGCTTGCGGATGCCATTACTGTTCGGTGAGTGAACGATTTCATAAAAAAAATTCTTCGCTGGAAAATCACTTCAAATCACTTGAACTCACTTGCATGCTCTTGGAAATCTCTTCGCTCTATATATTCTAAATGCGCAATGAAAAATGAGATCAAATTTTGCCCTTTTGATGAAAAATCTGCCATTAATGCTCAAGTATGAAGGTAGTTGAGATGACCTAGGGTTTGTTAGATAGTCACAGATTTACTCAATAAACCTTGAAACTCGGTGAACAAAAAAAACCTTTCATATTCTCGACCTAGCTTGATTAAGTTTGAGACCAACCTTGCTCGGTAGATGCATCACAGTGAACTATGTCTTGTATCTGAAATACTGATTTGTCATTTGCACTCCTTCATTCTAGAACTTCTTAAGATATAGCTTGAAGATGCAGTCCCTGATCCTTCTTGATGGGTCTAATTAGAAATGGTGGAGTCACCCACTTCTTGAGTGACATTGCCATCATTTGAACTTTCTGGTTCGGTAGATTTAGGAATCCACTATTGTCTCATCTATTTTTGAATGTTGTCAGCTCTGGCTTTCTTTTCATCTTCAACTCTTCCTATGTTCATGCAATTATTGGATATATGACCAAGTTCGGTACATGTATAACATCTTATGGTAGTATCTTTCTTCCTTAGGTGATGCCTTGTACAGTTTACTCCAATGTGTCCATATTCTCCATAATAGTGACATCTAAACCAAGTATTGTAGTCCCAACCAAATAATGCTTTGACAATTTGTTCTATTGGATTGAATGATTTAGATCTGCACTTAGATGCCTTGTGACCTTATTTCTTACATTTGTGACATTTGCCTTCAAATTTTGGTTTCTCTTTGCATTCATTGGCTTTGTGACCATGTTGATTGCAATTGTAGCATTTACCATTGAATTTCCCTTTACCATTGCTCCAACATTTGTTAGATGTATGACCTATCTTGCCACAGTGATTGTAAGTGGGTCTTTGATTCCTTTGGGCACCTTGTTTGGAAGATTCACCTTCTTCATTGTATCCAAGGCCTGCTTTACCTTTTTGTCTATGAAGATTCTGCTCATTTTTTTGATTCAATTGATCTACATCTATTTGAGATTTTTTCATCCTTTCATTGACTTTCTTTTCAATATTTAAGTCATTTTCCAAACTTTCATTGATTTCTCTTTCAAATCTTAGATCACTTTCTAAGCTTGCATTGATTTGTCTTTCAGTGATTAAATCATTTCTTAAACTTTCATTCTCAGATCTTAAATTCACAATTTCTTCATTTGCATTAGATAGTTGACCTATAAGATTTTCATGCTGAAGGGATTGATTATTTCTTACCTCTAAGTCTTCATTTTCCTTGTTTCTTTGTTCCAGAACTTCACATAGCCTGATGGATTGGATTTCTTGTTCTCTTTTAAGCTTTCTTACTTCTTCCTGCAGAGAAACATTCTTTGCTAGGAGTTCCTTGATTTCTTCATTAGCTTCATTTGAGTTGCTTGATGGTAAAAGGTCTTCAATCTTTTCTTCAACATACTGATGATCATTCATTTGTCTTGCAAGTTCCTTTCTTCTTTTTAGAGATTGAGAAAGATGCTCCTTTGCTTCTTTGAGCTGAGCCATGGCCATTTCCAAATCTAGCTTTTCATTCTCAATAGATTTTTCGAGTCTGAATATCTCCATTGTCCTTGATCTTTGCTCAAGCTGTCAAACTTTATCCTGAGAACCACAATGCTCTGATAACAATTGTTTGAAATAATCAAGACTAACAAGGTTACTGAGAGGGGAGGGGTGAATCAGTAACTCTAAAACTTCAAGTCAATAACATATCCATCTAATCTACTGAATGCATGAAAATATAAACATTCATAACACATGAACACATTGATTTGATGACCCAGAAACCTTGCAATTAGAAAGTAAAACTGGGGTGAGGATGATGCCCACAAAACTTCAATAATGTAGTATATAGTTGGCCTATTAAGGCTTACAATGATCACTTCTGGTGATTTGCCCTGTTAGGAGCAAGTAGGATTGCTAGATCCACCTTGTTAGAGGATTTACAAACATACAATAAAGTCTGCACTCTATTAGGAGATTTACAAAAGACTATTAAGTCTACCCTGTTAAAGGATTTACAAACTGATTCACCTATTAGAATGAAGTAGTGGATCTAGTTACAACTGATTGCTGATAAGATCCTTTATGCACTGATCACCTGATGTGATAGATATAATTTTTCTACACCTATGTTGACCTTGCTGTATTCCTCTATTCTACTGCTAATTTGCTTTTATTCTTCTCAAGATATTGCAATACAACACCATACAGTGATACATAACATTTTATCATCTTTTTAAAAATGACATAATACATTACATATATACCATTCTAATATTTACACTAGCAAGGTTGACCAAACACAAGTGAACAAAATATTACTGAGTCGGCCAAATAGTAGAAAATTTGGGTTCCTCAAGCTGACTTGGTGACCTTTTGATACTTAGCATCCACTACAATACATTGCATCGTCATGCACTCGGTAAGAGTAGAGGCATGGTTCATACTAATCACTCTAAGTAGTTTGGAACTCAGTAACCATTGGTGACTCAGCGAATATTGTGTTACTCGGTAAAAACTGAATCCATTGATAACCTTCTTCACTTGGTAAACACTGATTCCTTCATTTACCTTGATCACTCGGTAAACACTAAGTCCTTTTTTTACCTTGATCACTCAATAAACACTAAGTCCTTTGTTTACCTTGATCACTTGGTAAACACTAAGTCCTTCATTTACCTTGATCACTCAGTAAACACTAATTTCAACTAATGAATCGGTGAAAACTGAGAACTTGGTAAACACTGCGAAGCTTGGTGACCACTAACTGCTTGGAGAACACTATTCTGCTCGGTAACCATTATGAACTTGGTAAATACTGCTAAACTGCCCATATGCTCGATTTCCAAAGGAATGCTTGGTATAAACTGTAGACTGAGTGATGAGCTCGATAAGCATTTAGAATCAAAAAAGTGTTGTAACTAATGACAAATATATCATAATTCCAACACCAATTGCACCACTCCCCTATCTTTCCTTTCAATTTCTGCATTTAGAGTCTCTTTGGGGTTAGTGGGGTCCAAAGGGCTAGCAGCTTTGCTCAAATATCCTTTTAGGATTTCATTCTAGTGTCAAAGTGTTATTAACTCTGCCCCATCATATTCTAGGCTCTAAAGAACTTCCTTTATCCCTATTTGATCCATGGGATATTTTCACCAAAAATTGAAGTATCTCCAAAACTCCAACAATCAACATCAGTTTAAAGTCTTCAAAATTTTGCACGGAACACAATTCGAATGGGCAAAAAAGGAGTTCATACGCTCGAGATATGACCAGTCAAAGTTGGGTCAAACCTTGGGTTAGAGGTAATCAAAAAGGAAAAATTTAAAACTCTCTAAAATTGGTCAAAGTTGGCACCAAACTGTAAGTCTCATTGAGAGCTTTCCAACGATATTTATTTCATCAAAAATGGAGCTCGTATGCGAAAGATATGCCTAATTGAAGTTCGAGGTAGTGAGGTGGAAAATAAATATAAATAAATCAAAATCAAAATAATTAAAAATATATATATATAGTGGTGTTGGGTTTTCAACCCATGACCACCGACCCCTAAAACCCGGTCGGTGGCCATTACACCATCAATAGCCATTTGAAATGTATGTAACAAATGTTTTTTTTATTGCTTTAAATGTCACCGATTTAGGTTAGAGGGCATCGCAGTGGTTGGAACCATTGACCTCCATGTGTCCTGTGCCCTTTCAAAAATCTTGTTACCATTATGCCACGCGGTTGGCTTGAATTATTATTAGCACCAAATTTATTTAAATTCTAACAAAACTCAATTTCCCCTTGCCTAAATAAGGGAAATTATTAAATACTAACCCTCAAAAAGGGTATGAGGAAAAATTTCAAAAATAGGAAAGAGTCTTATTTGAAAGATGGACTATTGTAATTTCAAAGATGGACTATTGTAAGGGTCTAAATATTTAAAATATTGTTTTGCCCTATTAATAGGAAAATATTTTGTATAAAAGGGGGGTTTAGGGGCCTTTTCAAGGCATGGAAATTAAGGGAGAAATTATGCAGATGAAGAGAGAGAGTTTGTGTATCTAGAGATTTAGTGATTTTTCCTACACATAGAGAAAATTTTGCTGCATGTGTCTGAAGGGTATTGTCAAGATCATTTGTATTGATTTATTGGAGTTATTCGGATCGGTCCCCCTATTGGAGCTAGACCTAGAGACATAGTCCTAACCAAACAAACTCTAAAATCAAACATGGTTCTCCCTATCTCTCTTTCTATCATTTCATTCTGCATTTTTCTTAATTGCAATTACATTAATTTTCTTCATTAAAGCTTTAAAATTAACTTTATGTAATTGGTTAACATTCTCTGTAATAGTCCTAGATCCTAGAAATCAGATCAAATTTGGTATCAGAGCTTTGTTGGACTAGTATTGCAGATTTGAATGTGAACAAGATCTAGGTTGAATCAAGGTGAAAGTGATCTTGAAGAATATAATCTTGAGATTGAAAAAAAAAGAACTAATCCACCATTCCAGATGGAAGATAAAGGTGGTGGACAAGGTGCCAAAGATCAAAATATCCAGAAGACTCTCCAAAATTTGCAGTCAATGGTAGAAGTCTTGTTACAAGAAAGAGAAGAGAAGATGCAAAGGTGTGCATCTCATGATGACAAAGGGAAGAAGAAAGGTGTTAATGATGATCCTGATCGTGAGCCTCTATCTTCTCCCTCTTCTCCTTCTCCCCCTTCTTCTCCTTCTTCTACACATTCTGAGTCTTCTAATCTTTTTAAGGGTGGACATAAGCCTTGAATAAAGTTGGATGTAAAGTTTGACTTGCCAAAATATTGTGGGGAGTTAAATGTTGAGAAATTAGATGACTAGATTCAGCAAGTAGAAGTCTACTATAGAGTTCAAAACCTTGAAGATGATGTTGATATTATTTAGTTAGCCACTCTTCGATTAGGTGATGTAGCTCTAACTTGGTGGGAGAGTAGGACCTAGCATGAAACTTCACACCATGGTAAGTTAAATATGTCTTGGTCAAAATTTGTTAGTGCTATAAAGAAGCAATTTTACCTCCTAGGCCATATGCAGTAGTTAATGATGAGCTGGCAACATTTTAGGCAAGGGAAAGGTCAAACTATCCAAGAGTATGCCCATGAGTTTCGTAAAGGGGCTATTTTGTTAAATGTTCCATTGTATACCCAGGACACTTTACTCAAGTATATAGGTTTTCTTCATTCTTACCTATGGCACTCTATTCTCATCCTAAATCCTTGTAATTTGGATGAAATATGTGTCCAGGAAACACATTTAGAGTCAAGAGGTAAGGGTACCCTCATTGATAAGTCTAATAAAAAGTCATCTAAGTCTGAGGAAAAGTCCAAAGGCAAAGGGAAGGGTAAAAATATAGCTACAGTAAAGAAAGAGGGTGATAAACCCACATGCTCAGATTGCAAAAAAGAAGGGCATGATGATTCTAAGTGTTGGAAGCCACATCCTGAAAAGAGGCTGAAGTGATTTGGTGGAAATAAAGGCA
This sequence comes from Cupressus sempervirens, assembly GCA_028749045.1. Taxonomy (NCBI): domain Eukaryota; kingdom Viridiplantae; phylum Streptophyta; class Pinopsida; order Cupressales; family Cupressaceae; genus Cupressus; species Cupressus sempervirens. The sequence continues at coordinate 793,787,152 of CM053785.1, forward strand.
AACAAAAGATTGCTACTGTAACTCAACAGGATCTTGGATCTGACTTCAAAGATGAAACAAAGATCATTGCTACCGAGATCCAAGGTAAAGGAAAAGGTATTTCTCTTTCATCAGCTACTAATTCTTCTAGCATAAGTGCAAGTACAAGTGAACATTCTTCTCCTAAGAATGATAAGAAAAGGAATGAATTATTTCACATTCGAGTTGTCATCAAGAAAAATAAGGTTGATACATTATTTGATATGGGTTCTCAAGTTAATTTGATATCTAAGGAAATTGTTAAGAAGCTTAATCTAACTACAACACCTCATCCAAAGCCATATCCTCTTGGATGGGTTTGCAATGATGCGCAATTACAGGTAACCAAGCAATGTAAGTTAAGATTTTCTATCACTGCAAACTTTGTAGATGAGGTGGAAGCTTATGTAATCCCTCTAGATATTTGTGGTCTTGTACTTGGGAGTCCTTATTTGTATGATCGATAGGCTATCTTCTATAGGGGGGAAAATAAGTATCATCTGTTTAAGATAAAATTGAATACATTGTACGTGCAAGGTTAAGACTAATCTGGCACTAGTTAATGCTAGTTAGATAAAAAGGTTAGTCAACTCTAGTAAGAATTTTATGTTGATGATTATAAAAGCCAAAGAAGATGAAACATCTGAGGCATTTAAGGGATTTGATCTAAAATATAAAGATGAAATGGTCAAAGTTGTTTTTGCCTATGATGACTTGTTTCAGGAACCGAAGGGATTGCCTCCTAAAAGAGAGATACAACATGAAATTCAATTGCAACCAAAAGCACCACTCCCTAATATCGGCATGCACCACTTATCAGTCTTGCAGAATGTGTAAATCAAGAAGCAAGTTCAAGAGCTCATGGAGAAAGGAGTTATTCATCCTAGTACTTCTCCATGTGGTTCTCCTATTGTGTTGGTTCCAAAGAAGGATGGGACTTGGAGAATGTGCATTGACTACAGGGCATTGAACAAGATAATGGTAAAGAATAGGTACCCTCTTCCTAGAATTGATGATTTACTTGATTAGTTGAAACATGCAATTTATTTCACTAAGGTAGACTTACATAGCAGATATCATTAGATAAGAATAGTAGAAAATGATATTTGGAAAACTACTTTTAAGACAAAACAGGGACTTTATGAGTGGTTGGTTATGCCATTCGGGCTTTGTAATGCACCAACTACATTCATGAGAGTCATGAATGATGTCTTTCATCCTTTTATTTATGATTTTGTCATTGTCTGTCTAGATGATATTCTTGTATTTAGCAAGTATTGGGATGATCATGTAATTCATGTAAAGAAAGTACTTAATGTATTGAGAAAAGAAAAACTCTATGTAAAGATGTCAAAATGCGAATTTGCAAAGACATCCTTAGTGTACTTAGGCTATGTTGTAGGAAATGGTCAATTGAAAGTAGACCCTGCAAAGGTTGAATGTATTGTAAAATGGCCTAAGCCAAGTATAGTTATAGAAGTCAAGAGCTTTTTAGGTGCAGTCCAGTACTGGAGAAAGTTCATCGCAAACTTCTCTTATATTGCATCGTCATTGCATGCATTAACCAGTACCAAGGAAATTTTTTAGTGGGGAGGTCCACAACAAAAGGCTCTAAGCACTTTAAAGGAAAAGCTGAGCACCGCACCAATTTTAGCTTTACCAGATTTACATCAACCATTTGAGATTGAGACAGATGCAAGCGGGTTTGCCATGGGAGTTGTACTCATGCAAGGAGGTAAACTAGTCTGCTACCACTCCGAAAATTTTTCAGGAGTAGTAAGTAACTATCCTACTTATGATAAGGAACTTTATGCTTTAGTTCAGAGTATTAAAAAATGGGAGCACTACTTAATGGGAAAGGAAACTGTAATCCACACTGATCACCAACCGCTAAAATATTTGCACTCACAATCTAAGTTGCAACAAAGTAGGCACTTTAGGTGGATGGGTTTCCTACAATAGTTTCATTTAGTAATTAAGTATAAGAAGGGTTTCCATAACAAAGTAGTAGATATGCTCTCTAGATCTCCTGTATAGAATATGTTGATAATCCTTCAGAATAGTTCTATGGTTCATGAAAGTTTTCAGGAACAATATGCTAATGATGAGAACTTTAAGGATATCTATGTAGCTTTAATCCAGGGTAAACATGTGGAAGAGAAAGATTACTATGTGTAGGATAATTTGTTGTACCACTTGGGAAAACTATGCATTCCTAAAGATGAATAGGCACATGTAATCCATGAAGAAAACACCTCTTTAATTGTAGGGCATTTCAGGGTAAGCAAGACATTAGCTCAATTGTAGAAATATTGTTATTGGCCTCATATGCAAGAAACTGTCACCAAATATATAAAAGGATGTGTAATGTGTCCAACTAGCAAACCAAGTAATAGGAAATTGGGTTTGTACACACCATTACCTATACCATCCCATCCATGGGAAAGTGTATCTATGGAATTTGTGGGGGGTTTACCTATGTCTAGGAAGGGTCATGATTATTTGTATGTAGTAGTTGATTGGTTTAGTAAAATGCGTATTTTAATGCCTTGTAAAACTTAGGTCACTGCTAAACTAACTGCTCATTTGTACTTTCAAAATGTGTGGGTTCATTTTGGGTTACCTAGTTCTATTGTATCAGATTGAGATTCTTGATTCCTAGGGGAATTTTGGTCATCTTTTTGGGGACTCATGGATACCAAGCTAAAGAAGATTACAACCTTCCATCCACAAACTGATAGATAGATAGAGGTAGTGAATAGGACAGTTGTTTATTTGCTTAGAGGTTATTGCAGCAAGCATCCTAAGTTGTGGGATGAAAGCCTTCACTATGTACAACAAACTTACAACCATGCAACACACTCTTCTACAAAGAGGATTCCTTTTGAGACTTGCTTTGGTTATTTTCCAAAAAGACTAGTGGATTTTTCTTTTGGAAAGGATGACATCAATGATGGACACCATGATGTAGAAAGGTCTTTGAAGTTCATCCAGAAGGTCCAAGCAATCCATCAGATAGTAGAAACATAGTTGGAGCAGAGCCAAGAACAATACAAGGCTCGTCATGATAAGCATCACATTGATCATCAATTCCAAGTTGGTGATAGAGTTTGGTTACATATCAGTAAGGAAAGAATGCAAGGTGAAGGAAGGAAGCTCAAGCCTATCAGGTATGGTCCTTTTGAAATCTTGGAAAAGATTGGTACTAATGCCTTCCACCTTAATCTTCCTCCATACATGCAAATCTACTCAGTCATCAACGTTGAGAATCTTAAGTTGTATGAGCCTCCAATGATCTTGGATGAAGATATCAATGTTCAAGTTCCATCAATTGATGATCATTCACCAAAGTATATGACTAAATTGCCAGAAGATGTCATCCTTGACAGGAATGTTAGAACTTCATGAAGAGGACTAGTTGAATACCTCCAAGTGGGATTGAAGGGGATGCATCCAAGCAAAGCAAGATGGATGGACATTGGTAAAGTGAGGGAGAAATACCCTCACCTATTTTCTAAGTAATCAAACTTTCAGTGGTCTGAAAGCTTCTCAGTGGGGAGGCTTGATCCAGGGGATATTTTCACCAAAAATTGAAGTATCTCCAAAACTCCAACAATCAACATAAGTTTAAAGTCTTCAAAATTTTGCACCCAATGCAATTCGAACGGGCAAAAAAGGAGTTCATACGATCAAGGTATGGCCAGTCAAAGTTGGGTCAAACCTTGGGTCAGAGGTCATCAAAAAGGAAAACTTTTGAACCCTCCAAAATTGGTCAAAGTTGGCACCAAATTGTAGGTCTCGTCAAGAGCTTTCTAGCGATATTTATTTTGTCAAAAATGGAGCTCTTATGCGAAAGATATGCCTAATTGAAGTTGGAGGTGATGAGGTGGAAAATAAATAAATTTAAAAATAAATAAAAATAAATAAAAATAAAAATAATTAAAAATATATATATAGTGGTGCTGAGTTTTGAACCCATGACCACCGACCCCTAAAACCCGGTCGGTGGTTGTTACACCACCAACAGTCATTTGAAATGCATGTGACAAATGTTTGTTTTATTGCTTTAAATGCCACCAATTTGGGTTAAAGGGCATCGCAATGGTTGGAACCACTGACCTCCATGTGTCCTTTGCCCTTTCAAAAATCTTGTTACCACTGCGCCATGCAGTTGGCTTGAATTATTATTAGCATCAAATTTATTTAAAGTCTACCAAAACTCGATTTCCCCTTTCCTAAATAAGGGCAATTATTAAATACTAACCCTCAAAAAGGGTATGAGGAAAAATTTCAAAAATAGGAATGAGTCTTATTTTGAAGATGGACTGTTGTAAGGGTCTAAATATGTAAAATGTTGTTTTTCCCTATTAATAGGAAAATATTTTGTATAAAAGGGGGTTTTAGGGGCCTTTTCAAGGCATGCAAATTAAGGGAGAAATTATGCAGATGAAGAGAGAGAGTTTGTGTATCTGGAGATTTAGTGATTTTTCTTGCACATAGAGAAAATTTTGTTGCATGTGCTTGAAGGGAATTTTCAAGATCATTTGTATTGATTTATTGGAGTTATTCAGATTGGTCCCCCTATTGGAGCTAGACTCAGAGACGTAGTCCTAACCAGATGAACTTTGAAATCAAATGTGTTCTCTCCCTATCTCTCTTTCTGTCATTTCATTCTATGTTTTTCTTAATTGTAATTACATTAATTTTCTTTATTAAAGCTTTAAAATTAACTTTATGTAATTGGTTAACATTATTTGTAATAGTCCTAGATCCTAGAAATCAAATCACTATGGTGATCATCAGTTCTATTGTTTCCAAGGTGGGATTTGCAAGAATTACCTCCCAAATCTGATAATCTTGTGGAGTTAGTTCTTCAACATTTGATTATGGAGGAGGAAGACCTACATGAGCAAAAAGGTCCTAATTTGAATCATTCATACTGAAGGCTAATGGTTGCACTTTGTTAGGAGGTGAATCAAGTTTCCTTAGAAGTTGAATTAGTTTTGTTCTATCCTCCTCCTTAGTAGTGAACTATTACCTTTTGTTTCTAATTACTTCTTTTTGAAGCCACCTTGGAACATGTTACACTAGGTATTTTCCTTTTGAGGATGAAGGAGTTTCTTTTTCTATGCTCTTGCCCTTATTTCTCCTCTCTAGGGTCTTTTCCCTTTGTAAAGGCTCCTCTTTTGCAGTCCCTTATCAATGGGGCCCATAGTTCTCACCTTTGTGTCCTGTGAAGTTTGATGGGGTTGTTTACCTCTTTATCTCTCTTCTGACACTTCATTAGTGGATACTTGTTGTGGCTCTCCTTTAGGTTCTATCTGGACCTGTTCAATTTCTATTCCTGGAGGAGGAGGAGTAACTGATCCCTTGTCAACACTGAATGTAACCTATAATTGAAATGTGGGGAGCATTCCAAGTCCTTGTGACTCAGGGGCATCTGAGTCCAATCCTTGTTTTGAGGGTGACTAGTTGGCATATCTTAGATCTTACCCCCAACCAACTTAGTATCTATAGGTATAAAGTCTAAATCTAACATCTTAAAGACATTAACCCCCTCTACATATTGCTCATTAATCCATTATTTCATCTCATCCTTTGATGTAGTAGTTTGCAGAGGTTCCAGGATTGATGGAGGCATAGAAATAGAACTTCTTCTCCATTCCTACTCTATGACTCTAGCTAGCCTAGTTCTCTAACTTAGTGGAAAATTATCTTCTTCATCCTCCTCATCCTCTTCTTCTCCCTCTTTTAGAATAGGTTTAGGGATGGATGGGAAAGGGATCACCTTTTGTCTCCTTTTCACTAGAGTCTTAATCTTTCTTCTTTTTGGTGTCAAAGGAGTGCCTGTTCTACTTGATGAGGTGGGGAGACCTCTTGAATCTCAAATCTTTTTCTTAGTCTAGCTTAGTGTAGCTGGTGGAACTTGAGGATAAACTTGGACTTGTGGAGTTCTAGTATCTTTTGGCCCTTATACATTTTCTTCTCCATGCTATGGATGTGCCAGGATTTCACCCTATTTTGGCTCAACTCTTGGAGGAGAACTTCTTTTCCTCTTGCCCCTTCCTCTACCCTACTAAGCTTGATAATATCCAACTAGCCTATCAAGTTGGTGTACTATTTTTGGCCTTACTGGTGATTGAGCTAAAAAGGTAGGGATGGTGACTTTCTTCTTGCTACCTTTGGCTAGGCAGGCTTGTGCATGAATGATCACCATTTCAAGAATTGGATCAAGCTTAAATGGTTTCTTAATCCAATCCTATGTTATTTTAATGGTGTACCTTTCCCTATGGTTGATATCAAAATTCCATTCTCTATTAGCCTCAACATTTATAATGGGCCCATTGCCAATCTTGTCCCTATTGAATAGAGGATCAAGAAACTCCTCTTAGTCTTGCTATAATATCTTTAATAGAATCTTTATCTTTAGGGCCTTCTCTACCAAGTACAAATTCACCCTACAATAATCCCTTGTTTAGAAATCATAGTCATTTGTTGCATTCATCCAATGATCCTCAATAGCTTCTTTGTGCTGGAATGTTTTGTCTGCCAAATATTGTATTCTCTCGATGTTATCAAAATATGGCCATAGAAAATTTTACTCTTCCAATGGATATTGATCCCATTTGCACTTACAAGAAGAGATATCTTGATATCTATACACCTATAAAGGTCCAATGGTCATAGGCCACCTCCAAAATATCTTATGTTGTTTTCTAACTCTGTCATATGCTAACAAGAGTTGTCAGGAAAACTCTAGGAGAACAAGTCTATCATTGGGATACCCTGGGAGCTTCTTGGGTTTAACTGTTGTACCTACTACCCTCAAATATGTGAATGTTTTGAATTGAATGTAATAAGCCCTAACCAACAAAATTTTTCCCACTGCATCATCTAACAATCTCTTTGCATAATCTCCTTCTATGAATTTGATTATAGCGAATATGAAGGCATCATTAACAATTCTATATTATTTTCTCTTCTCTTAGAGCCTCTTCTTCACTAGCTAGGAATAAATGATATATGGCTATGCATTAGGATTATGCATGCTACCTTCTTACAGCCTTGGATAGTCTTTCACTCTTGTAGCTAACAAGTATACCAAATATGAAGTGATATAAAATTTCTTGTTGTTCTTGGCTGCCACCAACTACTCACACAAATTCTAATTAAGAGTAAAATCCTAGTCCAGTGGCATCCCTACTTTCTTTATTGTTTCAATAAAGTGCACCATGAAGATGTTCCAATGTCTAGCTACTGGTAGATCCATAACTCTACTCAAATGTATGATCAAGTATCCAATGTCTTCAATCATGTATCCTCTAGTCATATCCACTTTACCATTTTTCTTTCCCAAAGGAGTCTTCTCTATGAGATACAAGGATTGAATGATTTTAGAGGCCTCCTCAATGTGTTTCCAATACCACCTTTCTACCTCCTCATAGGTGAGCCTGATGAACTGATCTGCCTGTGGGAGATGAAATACTTTCTCAATATTCTTTAGTCACAGATCAAGGAAAATTTCTCTAGTTATGCTCTTCACAACCCTCTCCTTAGGGACAAACTATTTTGTAAGTGTCATAATGAGCTTCAAAGATTGTACTGACACTAGGTGCAAAGCTGCATTAACAAGTCGTGATCTAATGAGTGTGGAGACCATTTGTGACCTCTGTGTGGGTTTGTTACATATCTTCAAAAATTCTCCCAAATCAGTGTGCCCTAAACCAATATCTCTAATATCTAAGTTGTCATCTTGAAACCTTAATTTTTTGGAATGCCTTGGAACTTAAACACCATAAGTTTTGGTGTCATTTTCTCACCCAAGGAAGATGAGGAGGATGCCATTATATCTGCACAAAAGATGTCCATTAGTTCATAATAAAGGGAAGAATGAATTAATGACACCTTATTAATGACAATCAAAACCCTCAAATTGGATTGCCTAAAAATACCTCTAAACCCCATTAAAAACCTTTCATAGAAGGATTGGCACACCAGGAAAACCTAATAGGTGTGCCTGATGCACAACCCCTTTTTTAGAATTTTATCTATCTCTAAATGTGTAGTAATGCACCTCATGAGGTGTGCTACTACACATCAAATGATGTTATAGCCTTTGTTTGAGATTTTTATTCTTTTGTCTTTGCTTTTGAGTTTTTAAAATGTGAATCAACAATTTGGGTGCACATTAGTGCACTTAGATAGGTGTGTATACAAGTTCTTTTCCCTTTTAAAGTTTTTTGAATGTTTTGAGGGAAGGAATATGGTGTATATTAACACACCTTAGGAGGTGCACTAATGCACACCATATAACATTGTGTGTTTATTTTTGACTTCATGTAGGGTGGAGAGAGGTGTGGAGGGGTTGGGAGACTACACCTCAAGAAATATGCATCTACAATGTTGTGGTTGGTGTGGAGAGAAAAAGTGATGAGTAGCATAGTAAGAATAGAGGAAAAGGGGGGGTTGATAAGCCTCTAGGTTTCCTTGGTGTCAGAAGGTCTAGAACGTCATAGCTACAGTAGTGTGATTAACAAAACACTTTCTCACTAATTTTGGCTCATCAATGCACCTATTTAGGTGCATTGGTGTGTCTTTTCTTGTTGAAAAAGGCCTCTAGTGTTAAAATATCTAATTTCTAAATAAACTAGCTCATCATTTGAGACTCAAATGTAAACTAGGGGGTTGGGAAGACCTCAAAAGGCCTAGACTCTTGACTAGGGTTCCAAAAAAAAGCCAAAAAAATTAAATAGGGGGTCCCCATTTTGATCGAAATGGGGCGTGCATTGTGGAACCACAACAGTTCCCTCTAATCTTCTTTCTCCCTATTATTTATAGATACTACAAACAACTGACATCAATTTCATAGACATCACTTAGGTTGGATGGCAGAGATCATACAAAGAGACACTAGCTTTTAGACCCCTAAAATCACCATAGGAATACCACAATCATCAACACACTCAACCTTCTTCTGTTTGTAGTCCATCTTCACATTATGTGCACATAGCAAATCCATACCAAGGACTAGATCATATGATCCTAGGGGGGTAACTCGTAGATTTGAAGTCATGCTCATATCTCCAATTTGAATCTGGCAATCCTATATAAAGGAATTACCTACCAACTTAGCCCTAGAGGCCAATTCAACTTCCCAATTATCGTTCTACCTAGTTGCCACTAGCCCACAACATTCCACTACAAAAGGAGATATAAAAGAATCAATGGCTCTAAAATAAAATGATATAGAAACCTTAATACCTCTGATTATACCTATAACCACAATAACTATGGCCTAATACTTGGCTTGGTTACCATGTGCGATCTACCCATGTCTTCTACCATAGGCTTTGAAGAAACTCCCCCTAATTACTGGCTATCGGTCCCTATGGGCACTCTCTGGCTA